>JABSTQ010001672.1:0-80115 GCA_013358835.2 Ixodes persulcatus | reverse complement strand
GTAACAACGCGGGATAGCCTGTTATATTGTGTTTCGGAAAAATACTCCTAACAGACGTGGCAGTAATGACATTACTGTAATGAAAATACAGTATTTTAAATACTTTTAGCGGTCATGAGTAACGTCATTAATTACATTTGTAGGCTCGTAATTTAGTAATGTAGTGAATTACATTCAGGTAGTAATTTCGAAAAAGAATTACTCATTGTTTTTTTTTTAAATTACTCTGAGACATAAGATGACTTAATTTGCGTAAGAAATTATTATGAATGAGAGAAAGAGAAAGAGAAAAATAAAAAGAGAGCGGAACGTCTGATCAAATTAAGAGGCTCATCTGTGCGCAAAGCCTCGTATGAGGAGCACGACAGACGCAAAAAGACGGGCTCGGAAATTCAAAGCAGAAGAAGAAAATATTTCGTTTCAAGACGTTGCTGGAAGGCCACGGCTAACAGAACTTTACACAAGGTGGATTCACAGCGCCACGTCATCAGGACGGTACCAGGCTTCAATTCCAAGGGCACGCTACCAGCGAAGTCAACACGTTTTAGAAATGCTGAGACTGCAGGACATGCAGGCCCCCACCCTATATTGCTCCTTCGTCAAGTAAGGTGAAACCTTTAAGCTTCCACTACTGCGACCTGAACAAACAAACCCCGGAGTCAATAGTTAATCTCAAGAGCCTCGTCAAGGACCCAGAGCATTTCGTGCCTAGCCTTGGGTTTGGCAGGTAAATATTTTTTTGTAGTCAGAAAAGACCAGGAAGCTAGCAAAGCGGGTGCCGCTCAAGCTATGTATCGCTCCCCTTTCTTTCAGGTGTTTAGTGAGAATACAGTTAACTCTACTCAGGAACAAGCAAACGCACAGATACCGCCACGCGTACGTTCGGAAAGTACACAATTTAAAAAGCTGCCCCCTCCCCCCCCCCCCCCCCCCCCCCTTCTTTCCTTTCTCTGCATTATTTCTGCGCAGCAAACATCTGACCTCCTTGTCTCATTTGTGACAACGCGCGATAACTTGAGCTCTTCTCGTATTCTGGTGATTTGGAACAGTATTTCTCATGTCCGCAAATTTGTCGACTAGTGCTCCTCCAAGAAAAAGGTTGGACTGCGTCCGAGCCAGAAGGAAAAATTTCACATGACGACGTCTTGTGAAAATCAGCTGTCATGGCCCGACCTGAGATCCTGACACGTAGTACGACTAAGACAGAACTATATCGCCCTGTAGCTGAAGACCTTCACCGTTGAATGTATGGCAATACGGGTGAGCCGACTCTCTTTGAGTGACATATAAAGAAGCTATCAATCATGTTTAACATTTTCGTCATATGCGGCAGTGAAGCGGCACGTTACTGCTGCGGCGCAAACTGAAAGACTCTGTGCACAAAATACTGCCTGAATGATTGAAAAATAATGTCCGAGTAATTTCACTAATTTTCAAAAGTAATTGTAGCATAATGTCATTACGCACTGTGGTAGTTTGTAATGTAATTCTTTTACACTTTTGCAGTTTTCAGAAACGTTATCGGTAATGTAATTTCATCAATTTTTTTTAATTAATTTTGCCATATCCGCTTCCGATGAAGAATGTCCGGGACTATTTTGACCAGTGCCCTTGGGAAAAAACTTTTAGACTTCGTCCGAGTCAGAAGAAAGAAGTTTCGCGCGCTCCCCCCCCCCCCCCCCCCCCCTCAATGCCACATTTCGTTCGGGAACGGTTGATGCCACTGGCCAAAGTTACAAAAGAAGGAATTTGGCACATTTCACTGCAATCATTACAACATCATCTGAAAACGAGCTGCCATGACCCCAGCAACCGAAATGGATGACGACTTCTCCAAAATCAAGAGGATGAAATCACATCACTCATTAGAGTGTTTCAAGGAACCGTTTCGCACATCGGATACGATACGATGGACCCTCCGATACGAACTGGGCAAATGTGAGTCTTCTGCCGTAGCAGATGCGCAGTTCGTACAGGAGGGTTCATTGTACGGTGTCGGATGTGAAAAAACGGCTCCTTAAAACTTTCGATTACCCAATAAACTTCACCGTTGAATTAACAGCGAAACCTGGGAGCTGACACTTTTCATTGATATCTAAACCTTAACACTACCGCTTTCACTTAGTCTTTCAAACGAGAAAACATTTTGAACAATCACTTCAAAACGCATGAGGCTGTAGCGGTGCAACATTTTGAAAAACCGTTAATGAAATGGGCTGTAATCACTGCAACGAAGAATCGAAGAGTGAGTAAAGCGTAATTTTATTACTTTATAAAGGTGAATATAATGTAATGTGATTATTTTTAGTATGCGCGCATTTCTAATGTAATGCAATGACTGAGAGTATCCAGTCACCGGTAATCCAATGTATTCCATTAGCGTATTTTTGAAAAAACGTAATTACTAACGTAATTTAATTGCTTTTGAAGAGTAATTGTACCACCTCTGGTTTTCAGCGCGAGCTTTTACTCCACGTGCTGGAAGGCCACGGCTACGGCTGCGTTGCGTCCCTAGCGCAGCAAACACTTCCCAGCTGAAAAGTTGGTAACGCTGAATATCCTATTGTGGTGAAATAAACAGGCAGGAGACGGACGTTCCAAAGCAACGTTCTATTTCAGTCGTGTCTCGTCAGGAACTGCTCTTCGTGAGCGCGTGAGCGCGTGAGCGTATAGCTAGCGCGCGCGTTCGAGCGCGCGTTCGTGCCGAGACTGGACTCGCTTGTCGGTGCGTCCATAGAGTTATAACAATAAACGCTAGAGGCTCAGCTGGCGCTAGTGTGCTGTTGCATTTTGAAGCAGACAGCAAGCAGTCAGAAATTGACTTCCGGTAATGCATTTCTATGGGAAAAAGCGAGTGCATTTTCTCTCTGCGCTCGATTATAAGAGCAAATATCACGAATAATTTGTATGTGCTAGGCACATTGGAACATTTCTCAGTCACGCAGATGAAATAATTGGTCAGTTTCAGCATTTTTATTTGAAATTCGTGGCATGAAAAACGGCGTTAAAACCGCTTCGTACGTGTATTTATGTGCACTGTCGGACACTGTTAGCGCGAACACGGCGTCGACGCTTTCCAGCATGGGGGATATACGTGCCAAACGAACGAAGGACATGCGGAAAACCAAGAGAGACGGCAAAAACTACGCAGCGACACTGGATAAGTAACTCCTTGTGCACGCAGACGATGAAAATAAATTGAAAGCCACGTAATATAGTCCGATTTGCAATAAATAAGTTCTGCTTTATTCTTTCTGCTCATGAATATGTGCAAAGATGCATGTTCAAATCATCAACCGCACGCTCCAAATCTTTGCAAATAGGGAGAAGTCAGAGAACAGGTGCCCGATAAAAACTGCCCGACATAGGAAATAATAAAAAAGCACACCTTTCGTAGTCCACGTACTTTATTTCTTACATTCGAATGTTTTAATTTTAACCGATCGTAAAGATGCACAACGGAGTCATTTTCATTGAGTGACAGGACGGGCATATTAGCAATATATAAGCGCCACCGCAATGCTAGCAAACCTTGAACACACTCTACATTCTTTTCAATCGTTAGTTTGCTTAGAATCGTCGCTCGTTTTCACATACCTTCCTTGAAACAGAGGTTTTGAGCCTGAAATAGAGCGAAGTTTAACATCGTTCAGTGGTAAAGAAAAATGCTGTAACTAAAGCAATTACACTTTCACAGTACCAAAAAAGGTACATACTATCCGGTACAACCTAAATGACAAAAGTTATTCATGCTATTTTCCGGCGAAGAGACAAAATTCACGCGTGTTTTCCCAAAGGAGTACACAGGGAGGCTGGAAATGTAGACTGCATGCTGTCTGCTTCAATTTGCAACCGGAAGTCCCGTAGACACTAGCGCCAGCTGAGCCTCTAGCGTTTATTGTAATAACTCTATGGGTGCGTCCAGTCCCTACAGATATGCCCCCCCTTAGAGAGGAGGTAGGACGAACGAACAAAACACACAAACATCCGGGTGCCAACGAAGTTGGCTTTTCTCTGTCGTGTGGTCGATGTCACGTAACGCTATTTCCTGCACATGCGCTTGCTCAATATGTGCCGACTTTAGTCTTTCCAAAGCAACGGTGTCGTTCTTGCCGTTGACACGCAGGACAAACGTGTCGCTTCTCTTTTCGACCACTGGAAAAGGTCCGATGTAATGTGGGCGCAGTGGCTTCTTCTGCGACTGTCGTACAAAAACATGAGTGGCGTCTTGGAGGTCCTGGGTCACGTAGGGAGACTTTGAAGTTCCTTGCCGTGTAGGCACCGGTCGCAAATCGATAAAAATTTGCTTGAGTTGTTCTACATAGTCCAACTGTATTTGTTGTTGCAGCAGTTCCATTTAAAAAAAATCTGATGGCAAGCGAAGTGCAGTGCCGTACACAAGTTCGGCGGTGGAGCATCCGATGTCCGCTTTCAAGGCTGTCCGGATTCCAAGAAGCGCAAGGGGGAGATGACGAACCCAATCCGAGGGACCACCCTGAGCTGCAAGGGCCGATTTCAAATGTCGATGAAATCGTTCTACCATCCCGTTTGACTGTGGGTGGTAGGCAGTCGTTCTCAAGCGGTTGGTTCCGAGCAATCGAGTGAGCTCGGCAAAGAGTGCCGATTCAAATTGTCGACCCCTGTCGGTGACAATCTCTGAGGGGCAGCCAAACCGGGATACCCACGTAACGATGAACGCCTCAGCGACGGTGGCGGCGGTGATATCGGGCAGTGGGGTTGCCTCTGGCCATCGCGTGAATCTGTCGACACACGTTAGGATGTAGCGCTGTCCCTGAGCAATCGGTAGGGGTCCTACCAGGTCCAGATGTATCTTGTTGAAACGGCTGTCAGGCTGTAGGAATCGTCGACTTGGTGGTACCGGATGCCGCTGTACTTTCGCGCACTGGCATGCGATGCAGGAATGCACCCATTCACGAACGTCGGATTTTATACGGGGCCAAACGTAGCGGTCGCACAGGAGCTTCTGGGATGCTCGTACACCCGGGTGCGACAAGCAATGAATCGCTTCGAAAAGCTCCCGTCGCAGTTCACGTGGTACAAAAGGCCTAGGCGTGTACGTTGACAAGTCGCAAACCACGGTGGTGCCCTCTGGAAACCTTACATCCCGCAGTTGCAGTGACGTGGATGAACTGCGCAGGGCATGCAATTCTTCGTCGGTGGTCTGTAGACGTGCCAGCAACTCCAAGTTTACAGCAGAACAGGCTGAGGTGTTCACGGCGTCAATCCGGCTGAGGACATCAGCGGGGACGTTGTGCCGAATGTCCGTTGTGAATTCGGCCAAGAAGGCTAGCTGGCGAATCTCACGTGGTGTGTAATGAGACCCGGAATTGCTGATGGCGTAAGTTAGGGGCTTGTGGTCGGTCCATATGGTAAATGGCCATCCCTCGACGAAATGTCGAAAGTGTCGTACAGCCAAGTAGGCAGCCAATAGCTCACGTCTGAAAACGCTGTAGCGCGTTTGCGCTGGCTTGAGCTTCTTAGAAAAGAAACCAATCGGTCGCCACTCTCCGTCGACTTTTTGTTGGAGCACCGCTCCTACGGCTGTGGAAGATCCGTCAGTCATCAGCGATGTTGGGGCATCATGCTCAGGATGTACTAGCATTGTTGCTTCTGCAAGTGAGTTCTTTACCTCGCCGAAAGCGCGTTCCGCATCTTCGTTCCAAGGAAGGGACGACGTCTTTCGCTCTTGTTTCGTTAGGAGGACCTCAAGATGTTCGAGCAGCTTGGCGCAGTTCGGAACGAAACGTCGGTAAAAATGTACCAAACCGAGAAACTGGCGAAGTTTGGTGGTCGAAGTCGGCCTGGCGAAATCTTTGATGGCTTGTATCTTTGATGGCAATGGACGAATGCCCGAGGAGTCAAGCCGATGACCAAGAAATTCCAATTCCGGAACTCCAAACACACTTTTCGCGGCGTTGATGACAATGCCGTGGCTGCGCAGTCGTTCGAAGAGTAGGTCTAAGTGGGTCGTGTGCTCTTCCGGTGACTTGCTGGCTATGAGCAAATCGTCTACGTATGCAAAGACAAAAGGTAACCCTCGTGTGACAGCGTCGATGAACCGTTCAAATGACTGAGCCGCATTTCTGAGGCCAAAGGGCATGCGGAGAAATTCAAAAAGTCCAAAAGGTGTCGTGATCGCTGTTTTCGGGATGTCTTCTTCGGCCACGGGAATTTGGTGGTAGGCCCGCGTCAGATCAATCTTCGAGAAGATCTTCGCGCCTTGCAGGTTCACCATGAAATCCTGGATGTTAGGTAGAGGGTACCTGTCCGGTACAGTGTTCTTATTTAGGGCACGATAATCGCCACATGGCCGCCAGTCTCTATTTTTCTTCGACACCTTGTGTAATGGAGACGCCCAGCTGCTAGACGAGGGTCGGATGATGCCTAGGTCTAACATGTCCTCAAACTCTTGGCGAGCATCGCGGAGTTTCTCTGGGGCTAGACGGCGGGGACGACAGTAAACAGGTGGTCCTGTCGTCACGATGTAGTGTTGTACGTCGTGCGAGACGGGTTTGGTCCAATCAGGTGACTGAGTAAAGCTCGGAAACTTACTCAGCGAGGTCTTGAACGCTTCTTCCGGGATCGTGCAGGCAGAGGTGTAGACTGCATTGTCGTCCGTTGCGATACCATGGATGGAAAGTCGCGTGGACGAGTCTATCAGTCGCCTGCTTCTGACATCCACGAGGAGCTTGTAGTGGTTGAGAAAGTCCGCGCCGAGAATTCCTTGACTGACGTCGGCCACCAGGAAGATCCACCGGAAAACCCGCCGGAGGCCGAGGTTAAGGGTGATCGACCGTTCTCGGTAGACTGGGATGGCGCTGTTGTTCACTGCGCGCAGAAAATAGATCGGTGTCAAGGAACGGTCGGAACGCGTTGCTGGAACTTCGCTGATTTCGGCTCCGGTGTCGACAAGGTACCGGTTCTTGGTGGCTCGGTCACACACGTAGAAAAGGCGACTTTCGTCGAGGCCCTGACCACTCGTCGCCTCTAGAGGTCGGCCGGCCTGTTTCCTTGCCATGAACAGGGGCGGAGGCAACGCCGGGCGTTGGCATCGAAGCGGCGGTGGTAGTAGCAGACCCCGGAAGGGCTCGGTGATCGCGTGTTTTCGACGCGTGTCCGGCGAGACGTCGATTCGCCGCGTGCCCGACGAGACGTCGGACGTCTGCGACGTGACTCACGAGGGTGGGGGGCGCGGCCTTGTGTAGCTGCGACGACGATCTCCTCCAAACGTTGGCAGAGCTGCTCAATGTTGGCCTGGGGAGGCTGGCTGTTGGCGGCCGATCCAGAGTCCCGGGATGTTGGTTGCAGTGGAGCCACGGTAACACTGGCGACCGATGGAGTGGTCACCTCCATCACGGCGTCGGCTAGCGCGGCAAGTTCGGTGAGATCCAACGTTGTTGCTGTCGCCAAAACCATCTGAACATTGGAAGGTAGCCTTTGTAAGAACAGCTCGCGGAGGAATACGTCGTCCAGATTGTTAGCGCGCTCTCCAAGAAGCTGGGTCATGCGTCGCAGCAACTGGCTTGGCCGCCGGTCACCGAGCTCTTCCGCCGAGAGAAGCTGCTGCACGCGGGAGCGTTCCGAAACCTCGGTGCGCTGAAGCAGAGCATTCTTCAGTTGGTCATACGGTGTTGCTGGAGAGGGATTTGCCAGAACGTCGTAGACTTCGTCGGCGGCAGCTGGTGAAAGAGCCGAGACGACGTGGTGGTACTTCCGGCCTTGTGTGGTGACCCCAGCGAGGTGGAATTGGGATTCCGCTTGCAGGAACCAAACTCGCGGATTCCGGTCCCAGTATGGTGGAAGGCGAACTGCGGCTGCCGCAACAGTGACTGGCGGCGGGTCCGAAGGCTCTCCTTGCTGCATTTCACCCGTTCTAGTTGGCGGTCACGTCCGGGTCACCAAATGTGGTGAAAGAAACAGGCAGGAGACGGACGTTCCAAAGCAACGTTCTATTTCAGTCGTGTCTCGTCAGGAACTGCTTTTCGTGAGCGCGTGAGCGCGTGAGCGTATACACCTTTTCTACGTGGGCGCCGCCATCTTCAATTCTGGCACTTCCGGTATGCGTGAAAATGTCGCTTTCTTCTCTCCTCGACAGTAGAATGTGTTAACATTTTAATTGCAACCGTCAGTCGTTCTTGTTATGACCCTTCTATACTTTTTTACTTGTTCGGGGTTGTAATCTCTTGCTTTTTTTCTCGGAACGCATACCGGATATGGGGACGACGTGGCTGGGTGCGAGGCTAAACGAAAAAGGTGTATAGCTAGCGCGCGCGTTCGAGCGCGCGTTCGTGCCGAGACTGGACTCGCTTGTCGGTGCGTCCAGTCCCTGCACTATGTTACCTACTGCGGGCCACTTAAGAGATGATTCTGGTTACACATGTGACCCAAGTAAAATTGCCAATAAATTTGCAGTGAATTTTAAATCCTGTTTTTCGTCTGCGGCAGTCACTGACAGCAGCACGACGTGTCAAGGCACATTACATTTTCTTTCTTTTACCCCATTTGACGAACTTAAAATTAAGGACAGCATTTTCATAATGAAACCTAAGTTGACTTGTGATACAGATGGAATTCCCAGTTTTATTGTGAAAGGGTGTGCAGAGCTTCTGTCTTCTGTCTTATTACACATATTTAATTTATCACTTCGTTCAGGAATATTTCCGTCTATTTGGAAAAGCGCCGTAGTTGTTCCGATTCATAAATCAGGCGATCCTAGTATTGTAAACCACTACCGTCCCGTTTCATTATTGTGTAGTTTTTCCAGGGTTTTTGAGATGGTAATACACAAAACTTCTGTACAGTTACTTCAGCCTAAAAATAAACCCCGAGCAACACGGATTTTTGAGGGCAAGTCGGTTCAATCTAATTTGTGCTCTTTTTTAGATTATACTGTTCCATTTGTTCGTGACCATGCACAAGTCAATGCAATACATTTTGATATGACGAAGGCCTTCGATAAGGTTGATCGCAGTATTCTTCTTACCAAACTTGATAGTTATGGTTTTCTGTCCAACGTACTGCCATTGGTTTAAAAGTTATCTCTCATGTCGTGAAAATTATGTTCGTGTGTCAGGGCTCATGTCTGATAAATTTTTGTCACCTTCCGGAGTGCCCCAAGGAAGCAATGTTGGTCCACTTTTATTCTTGATTTTTGTGAACGACATCTTTTATTATGTACCACTTTTTATTATGTACCAATGCCTGCAATAATCCCCTCGTGGATTGGCAGTATTTTGAAATAAATAAATAAATAAAACGTGAAAAACTGTAAAGTATTACTGTTTGCTGACGACATCAAACTTTTTCGCTGTGTTCGTTTGTACTCGGAGTGCAAACTTCTTCAGGATGACGCGTTGGCAATTTCAAGGTGGTCTCGCATCCAATCGTAGCTGCTCTGTGTTGGGCGTAATCGGTGCATAAAGCGGCGGCGGCAACGTCAAAATTGCTAACACGATCGGCGCCAACGCAGGTAGAAAAACGGGACTTTTCGAAACGCACGTACGTGCCACAGAAAACTGACGCGTGAAAAGCGGAACGAATGATTTCGCTACAAACTAAAGATTCTTTCTTTTTTTTTGCATCTGGTTTTTCTGAGTAATTCTGGAAATCTGTGAGCTTTAAGCCGGGGTAACACTGCTCATAAATCATACAAACGACAGATCAGCAAACACTAGTCACCGCAATATACGTGGTTCAAATGCCGTTTTGGAAGTTTTTCCTTGAACTCATTGCCACATGGCATTCGAAGCAGGTATCTCGCGGTGACTCGCGTTCGGATCTGTATGCAGACGGTCTTTCGTATGATGTATAGGCAGTGCGACCCCGGCTTTAGCTGGCGGGTAGACGGAACTGCACTTCGCGCAGCGGGCTTCGCCAGCTTCCGCAAACGGCGCTCGCAAGCATCGACTTCATCCCTGAGGCCAAAAGAATGCGTCGCTTAATACTTTGCTGTTACATTCCAGGGGGCGATGAATAACTCTATCTTTCACAATCGCAAGTATCTTCTTTCTACGGAAACCGGCGGCCATCAAAAGTAGACGTTGGTACGTTCGGTATCTGCAACACAATGCGCAGTGAAGAGACAAAGAAACGTGTTCATCTACGTTCTTCGATAAAACAGCCCTCCTGCTTCTTCGTCTGCTTCGATGAAGCATACGAACTGTTATCGTCCCTCTTGTCACCCACGTCCACAAGTGCTCCGATAACTTCCATTTTCTGCGCACGCCAGGCGCGACAGCAAACAAACAGAGCTTTGTCTTTGACCTCCAATTTATCGTATGATCTTATATTCTTTTGCAGTCCTAGCAGCGGTATTTTTACTCGTTATATCGGGAACACTGATGAAAGTTGTTTACGTCGTTGCGTTTTCTCTATCATGATTTCTCTCTCTCTCCCTCGGTTTGCTCGTATTATTCTGCGCTGATTTTTCTTATCTAATGGGTGCAGATTTTATCTAAAATATACGGGCCACAGGCTCCAATTTTGTCCAAACCGAGGACAGTGTTGCGCCGTAAAAAATGCGGGAGAGCCTCGGCCCGTCTTCCGAGATAAAACGTAACTTTGACACTCATACCCCTGTTACACGGGCACACTTAACTGCGGTTACGCTAAGCCACAGTTAGTGCACAATACTTGCAGAGGACATTCTGCGGCTATGCAGTCAAAGCTAGTGCCACTAAATAAGCTACGCTTCAGAGTAACGACACTACGTCATCTTGTGTCTTAAAATCATGGTTGCCAGTTATCTGAAGTTTTATTTGAAATCACAGGAAACGCGTTTCCGCCCTCCGCTAGATGTTTAAACAGTTCGCGACAGAGCAAATCAATATTACATGACCTTCCTAACATCGAATCTAATGCTTAGTAAGTCGCACTTTTGAATCATGACTATCGGCAGTGGCGTCTGTTCTGCATACGAGCCAAAATGGCGGCGCCCACAACCATGACGGGTAACGAAGTGCCGATACTCTAAGCGCAGCTCATTTAGTGGCTCTAGTCAAAGCTATGGGCGAACGTGCGCTTGAGCACCTTGAGCACCCATCAAAGCAGTGCACGCGCGCTCTTCACTTCTTCTAAAATAGCTCTCCGAGAGTATAGTGCGGTATCAGTGGTGCCGCGTAACAGCAGTTAAGCTGAGTTAACCGCGGTTAAGTGTGCCCCTGTAACAGGGGTATCAGTCTCAAAGCGCGTTTTTCGAATGATGCATTTTACGTGTTTTATATAGACAAAGGAGCTGTATGCCGTGTCATAAACTTTTTTGTTGATTGGAAAATGCGTGTATCACGTACAACCGCGCCAGAACCTTTGTTCCTTCGCACCGGTCAAGAAGCATCGAGGGGGCAATGTTTGCATTCACAACCTTTTATTTACCATCCCGATCGTTTTGTAGTTAACCTGCTCGTTATATACGAAGCAAACAAAAAGTCTGAACTAAACAGCGAACTCACGAAAACGAACTCACGAAACCCAGTTAAAAACAGGGCGGGAGCCAGATGCAAAACGAGACTGCAACCGTGTACGAAGACGCGCACTCAGGATATGAAGGAATAAAAAGTGTGCCAAATTTCTCAGTGTTACGTAGTGCACGCACTTACATTTGTTACGAGCAGTCGAGACAGGGGGATATCCAGCTCGACTTTGTTGTAGATTCAAAACTTTCAGTGAGACGCGTGTCGGAGCAACATGCGAGCTCAAAAAATCGCCGCCGGGCGTGTCAGGTCCGAAAGGGTCAACTGTCGAGCCAGTCCCACACGCACGCTGAAAAAGACATTTTCGCTGCCAACTGGGACCAAAACTTCTTAGGCACATGAATCCATCAAAACGTCAACACAACACAGCAGCGACAACACCATCAGAAACTAAGCAGAACGAAACCGCGAAACAGCTCCCACCCTGCCACTGCGATGGCTGCATTGAAGGTGGACGTCAAAATAATAAAGCTACTATATTGCCGTTTTACGGAAGTGACGTCACAGACGTTGAAATAATTTGTGAGATATTTTGACGGTGGGCGTCGAAATAGTCACTGCACTGTCGAAACGAGTAAAGCTATACACACGAGCTCGTGCACCTTGACCGGAAATGGCTATACACACGACGAGGAGAGCTCTTGCCATTTGGGTCACACTTTTTAGGGCGGCGCGTGTATCACTGGGGAGCGTGTTAGCCCCCCCCCCCCCCCCCCCACCTCGCCGCCCGCCGCTTCGTTGCGACAGTCTGCGGCTGCTCATTACAAAGCTATTAACCCGCTTGGACACGGCACACGGGGCTTCGCGGCGTCCAGCCGGCAAGCCAAGCACCACTGACTTCCCTTGCACCTCTGGGAGCGTCCCATACCATTTAGTTCAACAAAGCTTCGTCAACAACATTCGTTTTTTTTTTTTTCAGTGCTAATTGTAAAAAAGAAATATCGCCCTATTGAAAATTTGTCTATGGGGCCCACCAGGATTTCTTAAATGTTCTGACGTACCCATCGAATATGTTTGATGCGTTTGAGATGTCCGTCAAAGTTTTCTCATGAGCCTGACTTACCCTTTAGGAAATCCGTAAAGGGTGTAAAAGACCCGTCATAGCGTTTTGAGAGGCATATTGGGTCTGTCCCAATCCTGTCTGTGAAACCACACCACCCATCAAAATCGTTTTAACGGGTTTGTGGTAGAGATCGCGTGACCCTTAAGGATATATGCCTCGAGGAAACCGCTTAGCCATTTTTGAATCGGTCGATGTAATTGGAAAAGGAAACAGAGGGCAATCGTGGGTGTGGGCGCCTGGACCCGTGCGTCACTGCCCGGGTGTTCGGTCGCCAAGGAGACCACAGGGGGCGACCGCCCCATGTGGAGGATAGACTTCTTCCAAAACTCGAAGTGCCCCATCGTGGCGAAATGCCACGCAGTACACTCTGGGAACTAGTTCGCCACTCAGTTTCCGTTTCGATTGAGGAGCTTCAATTCATGCTATCACGCCGTGACCGAATGCGCTGCATGCGTTTTCGATTGTCCCGACTTCCCACGAATGTACAATACTCTAAGCATTCTCGAGCGATAAAGAAGGAATACCGGGGCACTTTTTTTTGGTTCCCGACATGCCGGATATTGTGCCTGCGTATGCAAACAACTTAGTCCCCTCACCCCACGATTGTGTCTTTGAGCTCACTTTCAATAATCCTGTCTAGTACCTGTGAACCACAATTGAAATTTTGTCACTTTGAGCCCGACACGTATTTTGTTTGCCAAACGTCTTCCTCGTGTTACTTCATGGAGCAAAAAAGAAGCCGCTTCCTCACAGGATACTCACAGTTGAGCCGAACGTTGGCGCATAAACTTTTGAGGAATCGCAATAAATTCGCATTCACTACTGCACAAACGTTACTCTGAAGTCCTCCTCGTGTCATCATATGTCTCCCGCTAAGATTTTATGCCGATTGGAGATTAAGTTTTTGCAAGCGCCGAGATCGGCGAGCTATGACGGAGTCTCTAACAAGCGTCCCCTACTCCTCGCGAAGCCTTTTTGGGTGAGCCTTTACCAAAGCCCAAGATCTGTGTCTGAACGGTGGTTCTGAAATTATCTCGGCATACTCAGTCAGGAACAAAGCAAAGATACAACAAATCGTACGGCCATTAGCAACCGCAAATGCGCTTGGAATCTTTTAGCTCATTTGGCGCACCGCATAGGGGTTCACGGTGTATACGTGCTGTCCGCCGAACTGTGCGACATTCTTCACGCAAGTGCTCGACTGTTGCTTTCTTCAAAACAGTGTGTATGTGTGAATGTGCCCATATGATTGCAGGATAACTTCATGCGATATTGAATTAGTCGAATCCAAGCGTGTAGGGACTTCACTTCGTGCAGTGCTGCGGGTCAGTACAGCTATAAAGGAATAAGAAGTGTTCGATTTTAGCTTTTCAACGGCGTCTCCCAGTTTTACCTCGCGTACTCGGGTGTGTTTAAAAAACAGTAATTGAGAAAAGGTAATTTCGTCAATGGACGCATAAAACAAGTAACAAACCTGCTGACCAGCTACGCTAATGTAAAGTTGCGAGCTCGCGGTGAACGAGAACTTATTGGTTGTTACAGCTTGTTGACTGGTACACAAGCACGATTCCCGAGCTTCGCAGCGTCGAGATTTTCAGTACTGCCTCGTTCACATACTTCGAAACGCTAACAGGAAGGCTCGAGTACAAAAATAAACAAGCATGTGTCCAGACAAGCTTTACGCATGGTTCGGGCTTGTGCTGAAGCCTCGAGGTCTGGCCATTTAGGTTAGTTTAGAGACCCATAACGATGCGCTCGGGACCAGGAAGCATGAGATAACGGCTATTTATAATCCACGCTCTGTGTATGATGTCTTCTCGACGTGTCGATCGAAACCGAAACCATGCCGCTTTCTTCGCTGGCCAACTAGTTCCCATAGTGCAACGCGCGCAGTGTTGCTCGCAGGGATTTATGGAAGTGGTCTACTGACGAGGCGAGGGCCGAGCGGCGTTTGGAGGCGAACGCAATCCTGTCCGCTCGGTCTTCCCCTGCTCCCCGCGCCAACCTTAGGAGTTCTTGTAGATCGTTTTCATCGCCCCGCAACGCTCTCCGCAGCCAGCTACGATATCCGGAACTCTACAGTCAAGGCTTTTGGCGTTGCGGGGGGCTTAGCGGAGGGGGAAACGCGGTCTGGAGTTAAATAAACTGCCTGGACGCTAATAAAAATAGGAGAACACAGGATAACGTGGTAAGCACCTCTTGCCGTCAGCATAATCGCAGAATGCCACGGGAAACGAAGCGTCCGCGGCGTCCGTACGAGAGCGTAGGACTAGACCTACGTCATTGCCCAGTGTTCCTTCACTAGCTCACCCGGTGCCAGCGTTGCTCACCCGCTTTCACGCCGCTAACCGAGCCGGGAGAACATTTTTAATATTGGTTTTAATCGGTAATGCGGCGTCGGTTCGACGTGATATTTTGGGTATGACCGTATTTTGACCCCCTAAAGCGATATCAGTCATTTCGATAGGGTCGACTTTTTGAGTGGAGTTGCCCTTTAATAAAACCAGCAGCAGCAGCACTTTTATTTTTTTTGGTGATTACAGTGAAGAAGTGAATACTCCCAGCATATAAAGTGTGGATGACTATGACTCTTTACAGAGCTTGTGAGATTTGCCAGCCAAACGAAGGAAGAAATGTACAAGATATAGAGAGAGACAAGGAACATACATGTGCACTCCGCTGGACTAACAACCATTTACTGAATAACATATTTTCCTTCGTCGACTTTCATTTACTGAATAGCTTATTTTCCATCGTCGACTTTTATTCACTGAATAACTTCTTTCCCTTTGTCGACTTTAATTATTGCCGAGATGAAATAGTTCTCCCTCGTCTTCACCAGTTCAGTTTGAAAAACTTGCATCCCCGGGGGTAACGTCATCTGTGGGCTCCTTCAGGCTGTTTTACACAGGGGACGTTCCCTGCAAATACTCATTTTCTTTTGTATGTAATAATAATCAGGGGTTGTGTGGATATTTGTACAGCGTGTAGTTGATCAGCCATTTCAAAGTTGCGTAGAGTCACTCGCTATAGATGAGCGATTTAGCCAGTGCAGTGCAAACGCTAGCCAGGGGTCTCTAACGTGCACCACGCAGTAGTGATACACGGCCGCACGCCGGCACAATCCTCATCCAGATCGAAACGGGAAGGGGTGGGGATTGAACCCAGGATCCCTGGGTTCTGCAGCGCGAGCTTTGGCTCCACGTGCTCCGAGCTGGTGTGCGCTAGAGCCACTGCATATATGGCAGCGTAGCTGCCAGAGTAGCGACACGACGCAAACTTATCTAGATGCACGACGTCAGAAGCGCCTATAGTGATCTTCATTTTGGGCCTGGGAGATTGCCATGGTAACCGTACCACTAGTGACGCCGGGCGGCAACCTTTTCTAGTTGATATCTCCATTCATTCATTGAAAAGTGGTAAAAGACGCTTGGCATGGCGGTACAGCACGGGCCTCTGGAGGAGTGGTGCCTGTTTCTTCTGTGAAGTGAGACGATTTGCAGCCCGGGGACTGTCGGGCGACGAGAGCTGCTAATCGTAGGTGCACGGACAAAGCGAGTGGTTTTCCGCGCCGCCGGGATGGCGGCCGCTTCGTGGGACGCACGTACCGTCCTTGTACTTTCGTACTTCGCTCCTATAGAACAAATCCGATTACGTCGGCCACGACAGGACGATTGCCTCGGGACATGACTGCTGCTCGACCTCCCCATAGTGAGAGAATGTGTGCTTAGCATCATACTTCTTCAAGACCCAATCATTCATTCAAGATGAGATTATCTCACCGAGTGGAGAGGAGCGACGTCGACGACGGTATCACCCTCGTTTGGGCGATGAACAGTCGACGGGGTTAAACCAAGAAGGACAGCATGGTGGCCTCCAGAGGATTGGTAATGCCATCAAAAGAGACGGACGCCGGATTTGAGGTGTTCTTGCCGATAGGCCAAGTGGTCGTCCGGGAGTTTACCGGCATACAAAAAGTCAATATTTTTATCTGGTGTAGCACACATACCCGTGTTAAGGGGGCCATGAAATGATTTTTCAACTTCTTCTTCTTAGCTGTAATTCTCAACTCAAAAGAGAGCAGTGAAATCACGCGGTCGTGACATGCTAGGGAACCGGTGCGATGACCCCAAGCTTCCACCGTGCTTTTTAGGAACACCATAGAGCTTGGCATTCGCAAGTGGTGATACGTTCCGTCAGTGCACTCATTGGCCACGAACGCGAATTCAAATATCCGTCGGCGAATTGATTGTTGGCGAGCGCATACGTCCGAGTGACGCACTTTTTGTGTCAAATGCGTGAGCAGGCGGGTCGGCTGACGTCATTTTGGCCTTTGTAGGCATTGCAAAGAGGATATTTAGAACCATACAAACATGATGATAACATCATAGCACACGGACATTACCGATCACAAAACGGGCCCAGCTACAAAAAAAAAAAAAATATTACACTCAAAAAACATAATTGTCGGTAACTTGTTAATTACAAAGACGAACACACCTCTGAGCATATAAGTTTAATAGCATGTGTTGATGCACTGTTATAGAGCAGGTCATTTCATATACGTCCTTTGAGCAAACGCCAGCTTGTCACCTGAAAAAAGAAACCAAAAATTACTGCGATCAAATGCAAGCTATTGCAACGAAAGCACATTATATCAAAGTCTTCAGAACTGTCAATTCGTAAAATTGTCGATTAGTACAAAATGTTAAAGATCGCAAGCGCTTCCTCGCTTAAAGTTGCTGTGATTATTTGGTGACCAAGGGCTGAAACAACTTTTCCTAGGCCCTACACGCGACGTATACCTTTCGTTTTGATTCTCAGAAATTCCAACATTCAAAGGAAGCTAGAAGAATGCGAAAATGTTATCCTGAAAGCTATATCGTAAGATCGTTGATAGGTACAAAACGTAAAGATCGCAGGAGCTTCTTCGCTAAACGTTTCTGTGATTACGCGGTTACCTGGGGCTGAAACAACTTCCCCAAGGCCCAACATGCGACGTATACAATTCGCATCGATTCTTAGACATTTCAACGTTCAAACAAAGCTAGGAGTATGCGAAAATTGCATGCAAAAAGTCTTATCGATCCTCGAACACATCCAAGAATCCGAGCACCACTACGGCGATATGACTGATCATATGGACTGATACTGTCGCACAGGTGCTAATATCCAGAACGATCTTGCACAAAAAAGGTATAAAGTATCATTGGGGAATTGTAGTAGACCGTTTCCGCAGCCCGCTAAGCACCCGTTTAGCGCTCCGTAATCCGCCACAAGACCTTGAACTATGCAGATAAGGCTGGCGGCGCGCATGCGCAGCTGCGGCGTTTTCTTCAGGGATACCGTAGCGGAGGAGAAAAACGGTCTACTACAATTCCCTATTCTTTCAGATCTTCACGTTATTCCTGTGTCAGAGAGCAGGAAGAGGTCCAAAATCGTCGGCAAACAGCGGCACATTACGACTACCGCGCACCGAACAAATACGTATCCACCAGCTCTGGGCGCTGCCATCTTACCGGTGACATCACGGCTCTTGCGAGGTCACGCGACGAGTAGTCACTCGTTTGCTATGGGCACGGTGCCAGCTCGGCTCGTTGCTTTGGTACCACGTGTGACCAATCGCGGTGAGAGGCGACACAGGGAAAAGCGTGGCGCTACTCTGGCAGGTACGCTGCCATATAGAGTGGCTCTAAGAGTGCGCTAGCCCACTCGGCCACCGATCTCCCCTCTTTTGTATGTAGCACGATGGAGGAGGAGGAGGAGTAAGCTTTTATTGATTGCAAGAGACTTTTGGTCTAGGTGGGGCCCTTAGTCCAGGGCTCCAGTGCTCTCTGCCGCGGCCTTCGCCCTTTGTGCCATCATTTGCTGGTCGTCAGACCAGCAAATGATGGCACAAAGGGCAAAGGCCAGCACATGATGGCACCTGAGCAGCGTAGCTTCCCAGGTCTCGTAGGAAAGGGAAGAGGAAAGGGGGAACCAGGGGTTGGAGAGACACGCCCAAGTGACGTGATACAGGGATGGGTACTTGCCGCATGGTGGGCAAGTGTCAGGATATTTGTTGCGGTAAAATTTATGCAGGAGTGCCAAATGTTTGAATGCTGTCATCTGTAACTGACGCCAGGTCGTGGCCTGCTCGCGGGTTAGTGAGTGATGAGTTGGTGGATATTTGAAACGTTGGCCGCGTTGAAACGCCAGGACTTCGGGGAATGGGATTGCGAGAGGCGAGAAATCTTCGGTGGATTGATCCGTGTCCGCGTCGGGTGCCCGGATAGTGCAAGCTCGGGCGGCGGCGTGTGCATGCCGATTTCCTTCGACGGATTCGTGACCAGGGGTCCAGACCAGAGCCACCTTAGGGAGGGTGGGGCCTTTCGTTTGGAAAGCGTGAAAGGCTTGGGGTGAGATGCGACCAGCTCTGAAACGTCCAATGGCCGTTTGGGAGTCGGTAAGAATGGTGATGTGCTGGGGGCCGTTCGCAACTATTGCTAGGACTATGGCCATCTCTTCGGCGACTGCTGGGGCTCTTGTGCGCACCGTTGCTGTGGTGAGGGTCTTCTTGTCCTGTCCAATGACGCTGACGGCTGCCATCGACCGGTCCGGGTACATTGCTGCATCTGTGTACCTGACGTCCTCTGTATGTATGCCGTAAATGCGTTGAAGTGATTTCGCTCTGGCCGCACGCCGTCCCGCGTGGAGCGTGGGGTTCATGTTAGGTGGAATCGGGGTTGTCCGTATTAGCTCGTGGACTTCTACGGGCACCTGTACGGTCTCCCTCATGGATTCCGGTACTGTGTATCCGAGAGAGTGTAGCACGTGCAGACCTGTTGATTTGGTCGCGAGTCTCTCTGCTCGGTTTCGAAGTTGAGCTTCGGCCAATTCGCGGTATGTGTTGTGTAGTCTCGTGTTGAGTAGCTTATCGGTGGATGCGTAAAGGGGGAGTCCGAGAGCGATCTTGAACGCCTTACGGATGATGACGTCCAGTCTCTCCTCGTCCCTCTTCATCAGGTTCAGGTATGGTGCTGTGTATGTGATTCGGCTGACGATAAGGGCTTGGGTCATGCGGATGATGTCTGCTTCCTTAAGACCATGCCTACGATTTGTGATCCTTCCCATCATACGCATGATCTGGGTCGTACATTGTTGGAGAAGGGGCATTGTGTGTGTCGCTCCTCCGTCGTGCTGAAGGTGAAGACTGTAACGAACGACCTTCGCGGCCGCACCTGGACGCGGAGCGCCACCCCCTTTTCCAACATTCCCGAGGACATGACTTTCGCTGACAACCTCGAGCCACGATTATCTGCCCCGCTGCCAGGGTGAACATCCGTACCGTCGACAAAAGAGGCAGACAAGCTGTCGTCGATACCGGCTCAAGTAAGGTGCTGAAAAGGCAAGGCGATCTCCTCGAGGCGCCCAAGCAGGAACCAACGGCCACGGTGATCCCGGCTAAGCCGGAAGAGGGAGATAAGCCGTGAACGAGAACTGCCCGGTTATCGGCGTCCAAGGTCCTTTCCGTCCCGACTAAGGAGGGGGACCGTATCCTCCGGGCGTTCGTGCTTTTTTGGAGTAAACAAAACGATTAACCCGTGTGTGCGTTTGTGCGTGCTCATAAGCGGTGCCTGGACGTTTGGGGATGACCTTCTCGGTGTCACCTCGACCTAGAATCCAGGGAGCAAGGCCAAATCTCAAGCGTCCCTGAGGAAACAGCTGCCACTACAAGCCTTGAGGAACCGGCGGAGTAATTATCCTCTGTGTGTGTATGTGCGTGCTAGTGGGCGGAGCCTGACCATTTGGGGAACGACGTCCTGGCCTAGGGACGTAGGGAAAGGGGACCTTATAAAAAGAGCGGTTTTACGCGCTCTCTTCGTGTTCTCATGTTGTTCTCATGCCGAACGGCAGACTGTACATAGTATGTAAATAAACAGTCTGAGACGAGACACCCTGGCTCGCTACCAACTCTGCCCGATGTCCTGGGCGACGCATGGCTCCAGCGGAGATCGACTACTTGGACAAGCCCCGAGTCTTTACAACTGGATGGCGGACGGTGGGATCGACAGCTACGACCATTGAGCGGCAGCAACAACGGATCTCATGGGCCGTGAGCCGAGTCTGGTGAGTGACGGCATCTTTTCTCTGTCGCCAGGCCTGTAAAATCGAGGTGTATTTTGCAGGGGCGTAAGGAACTACCGAAAAGGCATTTCTTTTTAAAGTTGTTGTTTGTCGGTAGTGCAGAGTTTTGCCATCCAGATAGGTCACAGACATGGATCTGCAGCGTTTGCTAAAGTGTCAGTTGCTCGACTTGTGTTAGGAGCTCGGGGTAGACGCTAACACATCAATGAAAAAAACGGAGCTTGTTAAGGCTATCCAGGACGAAAATCTTGACAACGAGGATACCGAAGAGATGTGGGAAAAAATCAAAACAAAAAAAGGAGACGAAGCAAAATTTAAGGAGTTAGAATTAGAAAAACTTCGTCTCGAGGTCGAGCTAAGGAAAACGAGCGGAGGACGGGAAACGGAGGTAGAAGGCACCCGAAGTCTCTATGACATGACGAAGCTTATTCAGGCTTTCAAGGTGGGACAAGATATGGGCCTCTACCTGGTAAACTTCGAGAGAGCTTGCGAGAGGGTCCGTTTCAATCGGGTCACTTGGGCCAGAAGGTTGCTGAGTGTTCTGCCATGCGAGGCAGCCGGGGTAATCGCGAGGTTATCCGCGGACGACTCAGACGACTATGAGCGCGTGAAGAGCTGCCTGCTCAAGAAGTACCGGTTGTCGGCAGAAGCGTTCAGACAGAAGTTCAGGGGCGTGACTAAAAAGTCGGAAGCCAGTTATGCGGAGTTCGCATACGAACTTCGGTCGTACCTTGTCGAGTGGATGAAGGTCGCCGAGTCGTATGACGACAAGGAGAAAATACTGGAGACGGTCGCGCTCGAACAGTTCTATAAGACTCTCCCTGAAACCATGCGAACCTGGATTCAAGATAAGTCAGGAGTAGACTCTGTTTATCGAGCCGCAGACCTTGCGGATGAGTACAGTTCCCGTCGAGGCGGAAAAGAGGGAATGAGGAGAGCCTTTGAGAAGGAAAGCGGGGATGGGCGGAGAAAAGGGGGCTGGAAAAGACCAGAGTCGCGAAAGGAGGAAGACAAGGAGGAGAATATCTCCTCGACCTCCCGGGGCAACGGGCCAGACGGTCAGCAAAAGAAGAAACCCTTTGAGGCTAGGAGGCCGATAAGGTGCTTCAATTGCCACGAAACTGGGCACATTGCCGCGGGATGTCAAAAACCGAAGGTGGTTTTCGCCTTCGCGAGTAAGTGCGAGGAGAATGATGAGCTCCTGGGTCCGTATCTTTTCGACATGACAGTGAACGGAAAGTCGTGCCGCGTGCTGCGCGACAGTGGGGCTACCATTGACCTAATTCACCCGTCGTACGTTACCGAGACCCATTACAATGGGAAGTGTAGCTGGATCAAGTCTGTGCTGGACGAGGGGAGCGTGTGTCTCCCCGTGGCCGATGTTCTGATTTCTGGACCATTCGGAGAGGTGCGTACTGAGGCGGCTGTTTCAAACAAACTGCCGCCACAGTACCCCTACCTATTTTCGAACCGAACAGACAGGATCCTGAAGGAACAGGGCAAGAGCCTCGGGGAGGGACTCGTTCAAGCGCTCACGAGGGCTAAAACTCGCGAGATTTCCACGCGGCTCAGTTATGACGAGGCTAGCCCAGAGAAACCGAAAGATCCGCCGACGGGGGTCTCGGAGCAATCCAGTTCCGGGGAAGCAGAGAAAGACCGGGGGAGTGAGGAAAACGTCGCGGTCGAAAAAGAAACTCGCCAGGAACAGCTATAACCGAACTGGACGAGTTAATCTTGCCCCCGACGTCGGGAAACTTTGAGAAACTCGTGCCCGTAACAAAGGAAGTTCTTATCAAGGAGCAAAGGGCTGATCCTAGTCTAGATAAGATTTGGGAAACTTTCAAGGAGGGCGTGGCCAGGAAAAACGTTACATTTCCTGTCCGAGATGGTGTGCTGTACCGACACTACCGAGATCGGTCGGGTCGCACGCTTGATCAGCTGGTAGTGCCGGAAAAATATCGAGCGGATGTGTTGCGTCTGTGCCACGGAGCGGGATGGTCCGGCCACTTGGGCAACAAAAAGACGAAAGATCTGCTCCTCACGGAATTCTACTGGCCGGGATGCTTCCGAGATGCCGAGTCTCGGGTGCGGGCATGCGATGTCTGTCAGAGGGTGGGCAAACCCAATGAAAAATGCAAAGCGCCCCTGAGACTTGTGCCCATAATCTCGGAGCCATTCAGGCGGGTGGTCATTGATGTGGTGGGTCCTCTTCCGTCTACTAAGGCTGGGTACCGCTATGCTCTAACGGCCATGTGCGCGGCTACCAAGTTCCCGGAAGCGGTCCCGATGAAGGAACAGAGTTCGGTGGAGGTGGTGAACGCACTTCTGTCAATTTTCGCCAGGGTAGGCTTCCCCCAAGAGGTCCAGAGCGACCAAGGGAGCGTTTTCACAAGCGCTTTGACTACTGACTTCATCGAGAAGTGCGGTATAAAGGTTATACACAGTTCGGTATACCACCCGCAGTCCAACAGTGTTGAGAGGTGTCACTCATTTATGAAACGGGTCCTGAGGGCGCTAACTTATGAGAGTGGGAACGAATGGGACGCCTGCCTGCCGGCAATGTTGTTTGCGCTGCGCCCCGTGACTCACGAGGCAACCGGCTTCAGCCCGGCCGAACTAGTGTATGGACGGTGTTTGCGGACTCCACTGCGGCTGCTCCGCGAAACTTGGGAGACCAAGGGATCTGATCCGAGCGTGGTAGAGTACATTCTTGATCTGCTAGAGAGATTCCGAAGCACGAGAGAGATGGCGGAGGTTAATATGCGCGAGGCCCAGCTCAGAGCGAAACGGTATTACGACCGAAACGCCCGTGCCCGGGAGTACCAGGCGGGCGATCAAGTCCTCTTGCTTCGTCCCTCACGCCAAAATAAGCTACAGGTGCAGTGGGAGGGACCTTTCAAAGTCACTCAAAAGCTGTCGGATACTAACTATGCCATCGAAACCAGAGGCAAGAAAAAGGAAATACGAATCTATCACTGCAATCTGATGAAGCGTTATGTGAGCGAAACGGAAGTGGTGAACTTAAAGGGATACTACAACGAAATTTCGGCGCTCATTTTTTGTTCTATATGTGTTCAAAAGAGCAGTATCACATGGAACATACCAATATCTTGTTAAAAAAGTCTCAAAAAGGAATTTTAAAACGAATAGCAAAGAGCACCTGGTGGATGTCGCTAACGCCTCGTTTGTAATGCTCGTCTAGGAACCTTGACAGCTAATGACGGAAGTTGTCTCGCCTCCGGCCACGACGAGAGAAGGGGGGAAGGAGGAACTCCCCTCTTCCCGAGAATCCCTTTTGTGTGTCGCAGAAGTCGCTATTGTCCCCCTACAAGATTACAGAAGATTAACCCGTCACTCAAAGTTCGTACAAAAGCAGCCGCTTCGGTGGCTGGAACGACTAGGCCATCCTCTCGACGTCAGCCTCGCCGTAGCTTTGCTCGTCTAGAGACGACCTACGTCACGATTGCGTTGGATGTCACGTGCTCTAAGCTGGGCCTTCTCCGAGCGCTTGCCAGAGTGGGCCGTTTATAACGAAAAATACAGCCACCAGGATCAAAATACAAACGTGCGATTGTCATTTACGGATATTGTGGATCATATTCAACCTATTTTTGAACACGACGGGAATATTTCAAATTTCGTTGAAGTATCCCTTTAACACTAAACGCCCCAGAGGAAGTTCACACTGATATTCCGCTACTCTGGGAGGCTGGAGCGCTGGTCGGAGTAGATGAAGTCATGGCTCAGGCGGTTCGTTCGGAGGATCTTTCGGTATCACAGCGGGCTGAATTGAGAGCTCTTCTGGAAAAGTACGAGAACTTGTTCTCAATGTCACCCGGACGAACCTCTCTTGCCACGCATGACATTGAGCTAACATCAGACGTCGCGGTACGATCCCGTCCCTGTCGCATGTCACCAAGGCAGCAGGCTATATTAAAAGACGAGGTGGAGCGCATGCTGCATTAGGAGTAATCGGTCCGTGTGAAAGTGAATACTCTTCTCCTATGATCATCGTAGAGGCTGCGGGAAGGGACCCCCGACCATGCATTGATTATCGCAAGCTCAATGCAATCACCAGAGACCAGGCTTACCCGATTCCCAACGTAGAGGAAAGAGTTGAGACGGTTAGTGGGGCTAGATATGTCTCGACATTAGACCTAGTACGCGGATACTGGCAGGTCCCGATGACGGAAAGAGCTAGCCATTACGCAGCCTTCGTGACTACCGCGGGCACATTCCGCCCGTTGGTTTTGAGCTTCGGTCTTAAAAACGCTCCGTTCTGTTTCTCGCGAATGATGGACAGAATTTTGCGTGGGGCTGAAAGCCGCGCTACCGTATCTAGATGACATCGCCATTTTTTCGCCAACTTGGGCAGATCACATGAATCACCTTTCTGACGTATTTGAAAGGTTGAGGAGCGCGGGTTTAACTGCGAAACCAAGTAAGTGTCAGCTGGCGAGAGGCGAGGTTAGATACCTCGGCCATATCGTGGGTCAGGGGCTGAGAAGGCCCGACGAACTCAAGGTCGAGGCCGTTAGAGACTTCCCGCGACCTGAGAAAAAAACTGGCATAAGGGCTTTCTTGCGGCTGACGGGGTATTACCAACGCTATATCCCTCAGTACTCAGAAAAGGCTAGCCCACTACAGATGCGCTGCGGAAGACCGAGCCCGATAAGATTCGGTGGGACGACAAAAAAGAACAGGCCTTCCAGGGGTTGAAAAATTCACTCTGCTGTTCCCCCATACTTCGGGCCCCAGATTATAGTCGCTCCTTTATAGTGCAGTGCGATGCGAGCACTCGCGGCTTGGGGGTGATTTTATGTCAGGAGGATGATGAGGGAGAGGAGCACCCCGTGCTGTACGCCAGCCGGAAACTCAGCAGCCGAGAGGAGGCTTACAGTGCGTCGGAAAAGGAATGCGCCGGCTTAATTTGGGCTACTCAAAAGCTCTCATGTTACCTGTACGGAGCTCCGTTCGTTTTCGTCACCGACCACTGCCCCTTGACTTGGCTAACTCAAATGTCGACAAAGAATGGCCGACTTCTGCGGTGGAGTTTGGCTTTGCAAGAATTAACCTTTACGGTTAAGTACAAGAAGGGGGCGGCTAACTCGAACGTAGACGGACTTAGCAGGTCGTTTTGAGGTTATTTGTTCTGGATGTTGCCTTACAAGTTGGGCCAAAATTTAAGAGTTTCATTGCGTTTTCTTTTATTTTTTTAAATCTTCACACGTGTCAGCAATTTCGCTTTGTGCAATGTTGCCCTATGGCGGGCTTTTCTTGGTGGTGTTAATGACAGAAAAGGGGATAGGTTTATTGCCGCAGAAAAAGGCCTGGCGGTTGGAGAGAGGGTGTTGCCGCTCGCTGGATTTGGTTGTAGCGGTTCGTGTTTCTGTTGATGTGTCGGCTGCTCACGACGATCTCGAAGCTGATCTCTCCAGGAAAGCAGCTGATACTCGTCCCCTTCCGAGATCTGCCTTTGCGTGGAGGAGCTGTAACGAACGACCTTCGCGGCCGCACCTGGACGCGGAGCGCCACCCCCTTCTCCAACATTCCCGAGGACATGACTTTCGCTGACAACCTCGAGCCACGATTATCTGCCCCGCTGCCAGGGTGAACATCCGTACCGTCGACAAAAGAGGCAGACAAGCTGTCGTCGATACCGGCTCAAGTAAGGTGCTGAAAAGGCAAGGCGATCTCCTCGAGGCGCCCAAGCAGGAACCAACGGCCACGGTGATCCCGGCTAAGCCGGAAGAGGGAGATAAGCCGTGAACGAGAACTGCCCGGTTATCGGCGTCCAAGGTCCTTTCCGTCCCGACTAAGGAGGGGGACCGTATCCTCCGGGCGTTCGTGCTTTTTTGGAGTAAACAAAACGATTAACCCGTGTGTGCGTTTGTGCGTGTTCATAAGCGGTGCCTGGACGTTTGAGGATGACCTTCTCGGTGTCACCTCGACCTAGAATCCAGGGAGCAAGGCCAAATCTCAAGCGTCCTGAGGAAACGGCTGCCACTACAAGCCTTGAGGAACCGGCGGAGTAATTATCCTCTGTGTGTGTATGTGCGTGCTAGTGGGCGGAGCCTGACCATTTGGGGAACGACGTCCTGGCCTAGGGACGTAGGGAAAGGGGACCTTATAAAAAGAGCAGTTTTACGCGCTCTCTTCGTGTTCTCATGTTGTTCTCATGCCGAACGGCAGACTGTACATAGTATGTATATAACCAGTTTGAGACGAGACACCCTGGCTCGCTACCAACTCTGCCCGATGTCCTGGGCGACGCATGGCTCCAGCGGAGATCGACTACTTGGACAAGCCCCGAGTCTTTACACCGCCAAAAATTCAAACAGAGCCTACTTTGCGAAACTAACTTCTTAGTAGCCTCAACTTATCTCAACTGCTGCTGTTCAAACCTAACACTGCTACCGCATAATCACTTCCAATCAACTCTCAAAAAGAGAGAAAAAAATGGGAGATTGCCTGCTAGCGCCACACAAGAGCGAGCGGCCAAACGCAGAAACACTTTGTTTTCCCTCTTTTCTTTTCGATATCGTGGAGAGGAGAAACTCAACGTCAACCCTTTCCCGTTCCTCCCTGTGTCCGCATCTCCGTAACAGTCCTTGAACGGTCGCGGCCATCGGTTTCGTTTAATTATTTATTATAGTCAGAACTGCATGGTTCTTCCGCGGCACGATACAATGGTCCGACGGCGACGCACTCTGCTGACACGCCGACAACTCCGCCGACGCCACCGGCATAGTGCATTGTTGCCAGTGCCCTTTCGAATCGCCGCAGCCGTTGCTCCCGGAGTACGAAAACGACGGTGACGAAAACAAACGTGGTTCGGGGAGCGGCCGCTGCACGACCCAAGCGCTCGCGCACTATCTCTGCCCTTTCTGCTCTGCGCTACCATATTTGTCACCGTTCCGCGCGCTCCTCCTCTCGTTTTTGCTGCGGCCGCGTGCAGCATTCGGGGAAAGAGCGCACGCTACCGTTAAAACAGCAGGCACTCCCTACCCTCCCTACGCGCGCGCGCGTCGTCCCCTTGCTTTAAGGTTGCTTTTTTTTATTTATTTTACAACTGCTCTTTTGCTGCGTATGCCCATGTGCGTATGCTGGCTTGGCGGTCTCGCGAGCTATGTGCTGGCCGAAGGCGCAATCCGAACGCGGGAGAAGCGACGGGCGGCCTTGCTTTGTCCCCGCTATGGTAGTTCGATACAGAAAAACACCGCTCGTATACATTACATGTGATTTTCAAGGGAATGTTTGGACTGTTCGATATAAACAATAATTCGAAATACCCGTGTGATATAACCGGGCTCGACTGTACAACTCTCTAGGCCACTGTAACGTCATCAACCGGTGCCCGCCCGCAGCTAAGGCGATGATGATGAGGACACGTGGTTTCAGCACGCGCCGTGCTTCGCACTCCTGCCGCTGCCTCACCTAGCGGTGCAGCAGTCACCAGCGAGCCTGCCGATGCTGCGGCCGCTTCTGCACCTCTCGGCGCCGAGAATGTTTTCGCATTCACAACTGTCTTCAGAACATTTTTTTTTCTTTTTATAGTAACTGATGATTTGCAACCTTGAGTTTAGGAAACCGATGATCATCAGAGCTGATGAAGGTACATACCTTCAGATTTGCATCCTCGTCTTTAGACCTATTATTTCCAAGCACAAATTTAAGCTGTCCCTGAAGCAATGCCATGTCTCCATGTCGTATGGAACAGACAAAAAGACATCTGTTTATTTTTTGTAATCGGCAGAACCGTGGACCTGCAGGTTTTTCAACCTACATTCTTAGGAGGGAAGGTATTTTCCTAGGATAGAATGATTGACAATAGATAAAAAATTAAAAAAAAAAATCACATTGAATATATTCCTTCCCGGATGTAGTTTTTGGTGGATTAGTCGGTTATCTTACGTGAAAACTAAGTTGCACACTTAGTTTTGTTATGTCCTATGATTCAGCTGCCAAATGTTTGGTGAAAACGTGAACAGAGTAGCAATTCAATTTTTGGCATTTCTGGCAATTCGACAGAAGCATGAAAATAACTGAAGCGTGAGAAAAACAACCAAAAGGAACTAGAATGCTCCGAAATTCGGTGAAATGAAATTCAATGAAGTGGCATTTAATGAATCCAAGTTCAATGAAATGTCCACTTATTCGGTGGAATTGTGTTCAATGAAAATGTCCAATGCCGTTGAGTCTGCTCATGTAACAAGATGGCCTTTGACAAATTGGCCAAATCCCTAAGGTATGGCTGCGAGTGAAACCAGCCTTCAACTCTCCGCAGAGTGGGGGATTGTTGGGCGAGATCCAGTGCACAGTTGACAAAATGAGGCAAACAGCAGCAAAGATTCAAAGGCTAGTGCTTTTATTACTGTTTCTCAAGACTATCCTCTTAATATATTTTAAATAATCAACATTGTCGTAACACCTTGCTTCAGACTCTCTCTCCTCGGAACAAAGCAGCGACAGAATGAACAGAGGAACCCAGGCCCAGTCCTCTGAACCACCGACAGGAACACACTTATGCTTACATACACACGTGCGAGCACGCCATGTATATGCTATATTTATACGCACATTTACATGGATTTGTAGTATAGGCAGCTATACAGTGGTAGTAGTGGTTTCTTGTGGAAGGACACTCGAGAGTGACGAGCGGCGAGAGCGCGAGACAGACACCGGCGAGTACCGCGGGGAAACGACACTTGCTTTCCACACTCTCCATTCGCAATCATCTAAACACACGGCTTCCGAGTGAATCCACTGCGCCGTGGGGTGGCGTGGCATAGCGTGCACCACTATTACGCTAGGACGATGACTCCCTCGCGTGGGAATGTCCCATTCTTGTTGCGTGCCGGGCACAGACGAAACGGTCCTAGCCTCAAACCTTCGCCCTTCTACCGTCGGAGAAGCACTAATATAGCACAAGACTCAACCGTGTCTTCTAAAGCAGTTATGCCCATGTCAACCTCCTCCTCGAATGACGTCCCTTTGCATGGAGAATACCAGTGGGGAGCTTCCACATGCAGAATTTGCGCAGCCACACGCGCACATATACACAAATTATGCACGCTACGCGGTGCATTTACGGATTTTGGTTACTGTTGTACGCAGAAAGACTCTTCCCCCATACCGAAAGCCGATGTTTCTCGCATTCAATGTGACAAGGTCAGTGCATAAAGAACAAAGCAAAAATGTGTTCACCACCCTATTCACAAATTCTACAGTAATCCTTCCGACAGAGAAGTGACGCTCGTGCTGAATCTAACTTTCCTCTACATTATATACAGTCATCGGACAATTCAGTACAATGGTCACAAGTCTGCCATTCCTAGAATATGCAGTTCGAAAGCATCACGAGCCGACACTAACGTTAACAAAACCCGGCAACCGTAACCATTCAAGAAAACTGAACTAGGGAGGTCACGAACCTAACGTGGTTCGAGTTCAACCAAGTTCGATTTTCTCAAACTTCTGATGCGAAGTTTGAGAAAGGTTCAACTAAAATTAAACTTTCGTGCTCATGCGCAAAAATTTTAAAACGAGCTGACACCACCTGGAGGAGAAAAAGTGTAATATTTGTTGGATGTATTGTTTCACTGATTTGCATCACTAACAAAAGAATTAAAAGTAATTATTTTTTATTTTATACCGTATAAACAATGGTAATCATTTTGTAATATATAAAACACACTTTCTAAATTATCCAAAATTCAAAATCTGTGTAGAAGCTGGGCAACACTGCCAATGAGTCAAACTTCGTCAAACTCTGCAAAAAGGTCGTAGGTTCACCAAACCAGTCGAACCACAAACCTCCTCAAAAGTTTCAACACATCTACTAAATACTAGCCCATCGTGACATCATGTGTCCGATAGTTCCAAACCCAATATCTGCGGGGCATAAAAACTTTAGTATGAAAACTTCCACCAAAAGTTAAAGAAAACAACCTAATTGCCAATTTTATTAGGCCCAGTCCAAACAATCCAAGCTACAAGTTCTTGATCCAAAGCACAGGTGCTAGTTGGACTTGGTTGTGACAGAAACTGCGGTAGAACAAACATCAAATAAAAAGAAATCTCGGCAACCCACATACTCTCCAAATTAATTCTTCAAAACTCTCAGCGCAACTATTAGATATGTTTGCCGTGCAAAAAAAAAAAAAAAGTTAAGACACAATACAATTAGAATTGCATTTGTATGACCACGCACTCAGATCGGCACCCTAGGGGCATCCTAGGCAGCGCTCTCGTGGTTCCAGCGTCCAAGGGTCGTACCCCGAGGCCACGCATGGCCGCTATCCTCTTCTTGGCCGACAAGCTTATCGGCATCCCGGCAGGAAAATCACCCGCAACCCCGACTGAGGAAGCATTTTGCAAAACGAACCAAACACATTGCGGGAATCGTGCAAGCTGCTTTCAGAAATCAAACGCTGCCCGAGTCACCGGAAAGCGAAGAACCGAAGAAGGTCGACGAACTAAGGCGAAAAAAAAAAAAAAACTGTACAAATGTACATACACGCGCGTGCACACATGCACACACACTCGCACACACATACCAGACACAACTTGAAACAGTCTAGATAGAATATACACTGCCCTCCTACAGGGTCGGACACGCTGGACAGGCTGGTACAGATTACGTTGTGTTCCCATAATACGTGGCCGCTTCGGCAGATTGTGAATCCCGTCCATTTATGCCCACAAAGCGCGCAGAGATTTATGTAACACCGAAGAAACCTTGTGGAAACGATTCGGCGCGGCAAAAGAGGGAAGTAACAGAACAGTGTCCTCCTTTGGAAAGAAAGTTTTCCTCCTAGTTTCTTTTTTTATTTAGGGCCACACAGAGACGAGAGAGAAATACGTCCAACTCGCCAATCACAGCTCCGCAAAGCAGTTGTTCTTCCGGGGCGAGCGAAGGTGCGGACGACACAGAAACCAAACGCACGAGTTACTCGCGAGACGGAAAGGCGCCTCGGACGTTGCCTCGGCCGCCCACCCTAGCCGGTTACTCCGATTACTTTAGGTCCACCCTCCGCCAGACGATGCGGCAACACCGGAGGCCCCGGCTCCCCGCCTCTACCGCGTGGCGGCGGCGCATCCAAGGCAGGGACCCCAGGCTCACGGGGTCATCTGCACCGTCGGGACGAGGGTGAACCGCGGTTGTGACTTCGGACCGACAGACCACACAGTTTGCGAGCGTCTCGAGCGAACGGTGCAGGACTCCCGAGGCTTCCGCACGGCGCTCCACTTGCGGACAGCCGCAACGGTCCCCTTGCGCAGTCCGGAATTCCCCGACGGAGACGGCGAGGCCCCCCGCGGGTGCGGCGTCCGGGGGCAGGTGGTGCACGCCGGGCAGGCCGCCCACAGAAATCCTCTCCCACGTGCGCTCCTAACCACTGGCAGCCCAGGCTGGTGGTGAAGGCAGTAAAGGAACCGGGGGAGCACGGGACACAGATTAACACGCTGCAACCGGGCACTGGCCCCCTCCCAGTGACGATCGGTCTGCTCAAGACAGATTGCTCGGCGGTTGCCGACGCCAGCTACTGCCGCCCCTTCTTCCACTTTCTTTTAAAGTATGAGGCCGCCTTACGTTTCTTTCCAAATAGAGCGGACCTTTCCTAGGACCGGGCAGGCTGCAGAAGTAAAAGCAGTAGCGAAGTGCCACGACAACACATTAGCAATAATGGGTACGAACAAAATAATTAAAAAAAGTTTATAGATGTCTTCACCGTTTAAAAGATGTGGCTGTTTACATTCATTTCTTACTTTCACGAAAGCAAAAATTTAAGCTTCGCGTATAGAAGTTTTTGACTGGTGTACGCCTCATTACACGAGCAACGCTGGTTTCATTTCTAGCAAACATACGACGATGAAACTCTGCTTGCTCATTATAAGAAAGGCCATGAATACGAGAAAAAAGAAATTAATTCCTAGACGTATCCTATTCTCTGATAGCCACTTATATATTGGCAAAATTGTGGTTGAAAGTCTCAAGAGATCGCTAGATGCACACATCACGAGAGAGCGGGCTTAAGTTTGAACGCGCGGATTCAAGTTCCGGTGAATGTCTGGAAAAAGCCACTACGGTACTGCATTTTTTCCTTGACTTTCGAATTACATTTTTAGGCACTCCACAATGCTATAACCGAATCGCCTGCTTTTTTAAATGTTTGAGAGAAAAAGCAAAAATAACTATTTGTTGCAAGACGGCCTCATATAGTAATCGGCAAGCGGACATTCTACGAGCGTGAAATGCTGGCCTAGTCGGATATGGAATAAGAAAGAACACTAACCGAACGAGACATACTAAAAAAGGAGAAGCGAGGAAAGTAACACTGAAAAGTAACAAAGAGTCACTTCATTCCACTTAATGCTACAGAACCTAAATAGGGGTATTGGGCATGTACCCATGAGATAATGGAAAATAATACAGAAAAAACAGGCCACATATACAGGGTGTACCACGAAACATGTTATTAGAAAAACATACTTGAAAGAAGCACAGCCATAAACAGGAGTCCATTCTGTAGTATTTTTGCCACTCACCAATAAGGTTATAAATTAGCCTCTATTTTCATATGTTGTGCGCTATAAATAGGTCTTAAATTCATATAGTTGAGGGACTTTAAGAGCAGAGTAAAACATTACCAGAAAACTACTAAGAAAAAAAAAAGTAGAAAACAAACCCCCATATGGTGGATGATGAATTGTAAATTTTTTTTTTAAATTTAAAATGTTGAACACAAATATTGTGCCATGAAAATAAAGAAGAAACCATAAAAAAAATGGGCGGCACTACCGGAGCAGTCTACCAGACCCACAAGTGTCAAATCGGACTAATGTGTCTAGCAGGTGACTACACCTTGCTTCACTTCCCCACGAAAAAAGGGTCAGGCACAGAGGCAGAAAAGCATGTCACGTGTCCCGCTCCAGCAAGCAAATCCCACAAAGTACTGGTTCTGGCATGTTCAAGCCACATACAGAAAGATGTTCTTTCTGCTAAGCCATTCAGTCCTTCAATGAAAAGCTCAGGCACATACAGTGGATATTACATTGTAAGACAAGCCAGAAAAATAGGCACCAGCGCATAGAGAGCTCAAACTTTCACCGAATGTGCATTGAGGTGGTCAATTTTATCTCGTGAAATTTCAAGGTGTAGTTCTCTTCCTGGAAAAAAACGAGACCAAGAGACTTGCCAAAGTCAATGGCAGGCGTGTTCGCAGACGGCCGAAATAGCGAATAATGTAGCTTGTGGTGCCATCTCCTGGTAGGTGCAGCTGGCAGACAACAGGTTGCCGTACCCGGTCGTCTGCAAGCGCGTCTGCCGTCGACTTTGGCAAGTCTGTTGATCTTATTTTTTTACCGGAAGAGATCCACACCTTGTAATTTCATGAGGTCGAACTGACCACCTCAATGCACATCTGCGGAAGTTGGAGGTTTCTATGTGCAGAAGCAGATTTTTCCGACTCCTTTTACGGCGCAAGATCCACTGCGTACACCTTATGGGCATACAATGAAGTAAAATTAAAAACAGTTTACTTCATCTAAGAGCTGCCTAGGGCAAGGGCCACATGAAATGGCACACATATTGCTTCTGTAAAATACCGAGCATCCACCCATTCTCAAATATGCGCCCACCCCTCAGTTTTAGAACGTTCGGAAAATGCACGAACAATGTCTTTACATGGTGTGACCTAAAGGAGCTGTGCAACGATATTCAATTGGAATGTTTTTCACTTTACACGAGCTTACTGGCACTAGTGGGACTCAAGGATACTCGCATGCAATGCCACTGGCCAAGAAACTCCTTTGTTGCGGTGTAATTTCAAGGACAAAAGCGATCATTTTCATTCAATCTCTCCTTTGCAAAATTCGATGACGTAACGAGGGGATCGCAGTACACCCATATGACGATATTTGAATGCGGTTCATAGATTGGACCCGAGCATTGCGTGGGCACTCGATTTGGGCTCGTGATAATTGATAGCTCGAGAAACATTCGGGTAGTGGCCCGTGTCCAATCGCTGCAACGACGACAATAGCCGAGCCATAACAATGTCTGGAACTCAGCGCGTGTCCTGTGCTTTGCCAACCCCAGCGCGTGGCTATGATCAACATTGGCGGCATATAATCGGCTCCAGATCACGTGGCCGCTTGTTCTGGCTGCGAGTTGAGGGCGTGAACGCTGCTCGTTTTTCTTTAATTTTTTTCTGGGACTTCTATTGCGTGGGGTGAAAAAGGAAGGCGTGTTTCATAGGTCATTAACGTCAGGGATCCGTTCTAAGCGGTATTTGCGCAAAGTAAAAAAAATGTTGCATAGCCCCTTGACCTAAGGAGCACCCATTCCCCTGTTTTACATTATTATCTCCAAATGTTTAGTGGATGCTTGCTTGGGAGTTTGTGGTACTTGTAAAAAGAAGCTCACTAAATCGGTACACCCTGTATAGATGCCACATACTGCCTGGTCAGCACAAGCAACACCGACAATAAGCCCAAATTTTGCCTCCTCTCGTTACTAGGCTCACCCCTAAATGAATGAGAAGCTCGCAGTGCCCAAACTCCCCGTGCTACTGCCAGGGCCAAATCGGGAACGCAACAATGCGATTCTGCCCAAAAACACCGAGAATCTAGTCATTCACTGGTAAGTACTCACAACATAGAAGAAAGCACATTCCTGACAACTGGGGAAAAACAACTGCACCACAATACAACTCTCTACGGGAACAGGTTAGTCACACAAGCAAAGCGTCACCATGGCAGAGAGACCGCATACATGCGAGGACATTTCAACCACCCATTCTATCGGTGGGGAAAGGGGATTGCAAGAACCGTTAGCGATCCTCCAACTGCCCACTCTGGCCTAGCCGTGACTAAGCTCTGTGCCTTCGCTGCGTCTTTTTCTTCCATTCCCCCCCCCCCCCCCCCCCCGGATTGGGCACTTCGATCCCTCCCAGTGCAGCTTGTTGCAAATATTGATGCAACAGCCAAAGAGCAAAATTTATCTTCTTGTGGCATTGGAACATCTCGCTATAAAAGAACCTGACCAGTCGTGAAAATTAGACGAATAAAATATTGTTCATTTTGCACTTTTTTCCCTTCTCTTTGTGCAGCCCCTCCGGAAAACAATATTGCGTGCGGTATATAAGAAGTACTAGATATAGAGCTGTTCTTCACTAGAAAGAAATCGCAGCTGGTTCAGATCGCCCACAACTTAGTGCAGATGGAAGAAAGCTACTACACAAAACAAAGGACACAGTCGCCCACTTGTTTGGGGGCACCAGTTCCTAGGGGCTTTTGAAGCAACACTCCGAGCAAAAGCGACAAAATAAGCAACCCGGTTGCAGCGAAACATGAGCGGACAGGAAGATGCGTGTCCCCGAACACGCCGACAGTGCACGAGGCGGTTGGGGGTGGGAGCCACACAAGCACACCGACACACAAACACCGAGGGTCCCACGACCGGGAATGCAATCGCACCGGAGCCGTTTGCAGCTCGCACACACACACGCGGCAAAGCAGTGCCAACCAAACTCTCGGAGCCACTTTTTTCGGAATGCCGGGACCGTCTACGGCCGCCTTCGGGGAACGAGACGCAGCCCCGGTTCCCGTCTGTCCACGCGGGAGAGCGTGGGGGGCGGAAACCAAGATTGCGACGAAGGACTCGACCGAACCGAAGAGAGGCACGTCCCCCACAAACTAATAAACGTCCAGTCCGGCGACCTTTGGGGGAGACTGAAACGGTGCTCCCTGCCCCGAAGAAGAGAGAAACCAAGGAGAAAGCCCATACAGGGGGAAGGGGGGTAAGAGGGGCAGTTTCCGCGAGACACAGACGGTGCGGGCAGCTCGCAGCGAAGAAGGAAGAGAACCGAAGAGGGCTCGGCGCCCTCCCACGGGCGCCCTCGACGAAATCGGCGGAAGAGGAAGAAGGGGAGAAGGGCCAGTGGGAGGGGCCGATGCAAGCGGGAGTTGCCGAGTCGAGGCGGTTCCGGGGCACTCCGGGTGGGAGCCCACTTACGTCATGAACCAGGCTGGGAACAAATGGCAGGCGGGAAAGAGAGAGAGAGAGAGAAAGGAAGGGAAAAAGACAGTGTAGAGCAGCACCACCAGTGCGGCAGAAGAAAAGAGTATCCACCTCCAACTTTCTCCGTCCCTACCAGCAGCTAACGAGAATTTAATGGCGAAGCGGCGCGCATAATTTTGCGGAGAACCGAGCGGCGAGTGAGCTGGACGGGACAAAAGCTCATGGGGCAGAAAACGTGACCTTGGACTGGCGGTGCAAAGAGAAAAATAACTTCCACATTGATTAAAAATCTGGCTGGAACTATGGTAAGTTACAGCTCAAGAAGGTAGGGTGAGGGAAAGGAAGGCCGGGGAGGAGGAAGCAGAGGGAACGCTGGAAAAAGGAGGTGGTTCCCCCTCTCCTCTCCAGCGTTCCATCTGCTTCCTCGTCCCCGGCCTTCCTTTCCCTCACCCTACCTTCTTGAGTTGTAACGGACTATAGTAACAGCACTAACAAGGCAAAAAGGGCACACATACAAGAGGGACTGGTGCTAACCTCCAACCTATGTATTGCAAAGTTGAGCTTAACATACACCATATTTACATGATCATGAGTCGTCCCCCCCCCCCCTTCTCCTGCAAAACGACAAAAAAAATAATACCTTAGAGGGGAGGGGATTTAGGATCGCAAGCAATTATAAGTGGTTGCATAGGCTCCCAATGAGAATAATAATTAGCAAGTGCATCCTCAAACATGTCAAAATCTTTGTCACTTTCCTGACGAAACCGAGCCCTATAATACAATCTGCGTTCTAAATACACACTCAGTGCGAGTCATTTTCTACTTGGATACAAATGTTAAAAAGCTAGCTGGTAGGTAGTATGTCAACATGTTGACAGTGTGAAAGCGTACACACGTACAAGGAAGCCTGTAATCCAAACTGCGTCACTAAGGTCGTCTACAAGATTTCTCTATGCTGTGGGTGTATCCATGTGGGGAAGCCGGTACACTGCCTCGATGACGGAGTGCGAGAACAGAAGTGTGCAGCAACTTGGGGCGACATTCTGGCTAACACTGCAAGCTATCTACTTTTTGAAAAAGCCGAGTTTATAGTTCATAAAGAGCAACTGATAAAACAGAGAGGGATAGTGGCAAAGCAATTTTTATCAAAAAGGTGGAAAAGAGGCAGGTTTGTGCACCTTCCATTTCCCGGCACCGCAACTTCCTTTTCGCTGCTTCTAAATCACTTTTAATGAGACGCAATTTTGATTGATTGATTGATTGATTATTAGGTGTTTAATGGCGCAAAAAGCAACATAGGCCATGCTGCGCCAAAGAAATAGTTATAAGAGTCTATAGTAAAATAAAGAAATTACTATGCAGAACATCTATAACTGGTGCAGGTAGCCAGTTTTTTTAAGAAAATCTAAAATGTGACAAAAAGGAACTAAAGGTTCATCGCCCAGCAAGAAGGCTGGGTGAAATGGAAGATATCCCGAAAGTGAAGGGAAACTTTTTCGACGTTCTTGATCAAAGAATTTGCAGTGCCAAAGAATGTGCAATATAGTTAGCAATTCACCGCAATGCTCACAGACTGGGGTGTCCTCACCACAAAGAAGATGACAATGGGTCAAACGTGAATGCCCAATTCTCAAACGACACATTAAAACTTCATGGCGACGGTCTCTATGGTGTGAACTCTCCCATACCCCCAAACGTGGTTTGACAACATGCAGCTTATTATCTATTTCTTTGTCCCAATCTAGCTGCCAGGCGTTATAAATTGCTCTTTTGAGAACTGGTATAAAATCTTCTTGAGGCAGCCCAACGGGTGTTTCCAGAGCATCCCTAACAGAGGCTGCTAGCCTATCCGCCTTTTCATTACCTGAAATTCCCACATGGCTTGGTACCCAGCATAGCTTGATACTGTATCCCATTTGGGAGGCCAGGTTTAAGTCTACACGTACTTGTTGCACAAGCCGATTCTTAGAATCACTGAGGGAACAGAGAGAGAGAAGAGCACTCTGGGAGTCCACAAACAAAATAGCTTTTCTGATATTGTTGCCTAATATATATTCAATAACCATGAGCACACCATAAAGCTCTGCTGTAAAAATGCTGGCAACAGAGTCAAGCCGTCGAGCTTTCTCAAAATGTTCTGAATATACAGCCGAACCGACAAAGTGTGGAGTTTTTGCACCATCAGTGAAGAATTGTGCATAGTCCTTATACTGAGCTTGCAAGGTCATAAACTCTTGCTGAAGAACTAGTGGTGCAACAGATCGTTTGTTGTATTTTGCCAGCGACCAGTCACAGGTATAGTGCACCACCTTCCAAGGTGCAATGCTTCGAACTCTCGTCATCAAGCTACGCTCAGGAAGTTCAAGCTGCAGGGATGCAGACATACTTTGAATGCGGAAGCTTAAAGGCCGTACTATACTTGGCTTGTTCTCAAAAAGACGTAAAAAAGGAGATACCTGCAAACAGCGGAAGGATGGGTGTTCAGGGTCAGATTTTACTTTATAACTATAGCATAGGCTGAGGTACTGTCTTCGCTTTTCTAGTGGCACTTGGTACGTCTCTGCATACAAACTCGGGACAGGCGACGTTCGGAAGGCCCCCGTGGCAAGTCGAAGTCCAAGGTGATGCACGGAATCTAGCATTTTTAAAGATGATGGTCGTGCCGAGCCATATACAACCGCACCATAGTCGAGACGGGAACGAACCAGCGAGTTGTAGAGTCGGAGGAGGCACCTCCTGTCAGAACCCCAGGACATGTGTGCAAGTACCTTGAGAACATTAGCAGATTTAAGACACTTTCTCTTCAGTTCCTTTAAATGGGTCTGAAAAGTAAGCTTCTTATCAAAAATAACACCCAAGAACTTGTGTTCATGCCTAACAGTTATGTCAGTGCCATTCATCTGCAAGTTGGGATCTAGCGACAACCCCCGACGTAATGAAAAAGGCACGCACACCGTTTTTTCTGGTGCAAACCGGAACCCATTTTCATCGGCCCACTTACTCATCCTATTTATTGCTATCTGCAATTGGCGCTCACAAATTGACAAGTTGCATGAGGAGAAAGCGATCTGGACATCGTCTACGTACAATGAATAAAAAACTGATGGTGGTATAACTGCAGCGAGGCTGTTGATCTTAATTGCGAACAAGGTAACACTCAAGACACCTCCTTGTGGGACGCCGTTTTCCTGTGTAAAAATATCTGAGAGCGTGGATCCCAGGCGCACCTGAAAGAAACGGTCTGTCAAGAAGTCCCTTATGCAACGCAGCATGCGACCACGAACACCGCACCTATACAGGTCCTGAAGTATTCCGTACCGCCATGTTGTATCGTAAGCTTTCTGTAAGTCAAAAAAGACAGAAAGGCAATGCTGCCGGTTCACAAAGGCCTCACGCACAAAAGTCTCCAACCGGACAAGGTGATCTAGGGTTGAGCGACCACTTCTAAAACCACACTGGTTTTTATCGAAAATTTTCTTTTGTTCTAGAATGTATACTAGCCTTCTGTTTATAAGCCTTTCATAGGTTTTTCCTAGGCAACTAGTCAGTGCTATAGGCCGATAACTTGCTGGTAGGGTAGGGTCTTTGCCAGGCTTCAAGATCGGAATGATGTGTGCTCGCTTCAAGCACTGTGGAAAACAAGAAGCTTCCCATAAATGATTAAAGAAAGACAACAGATGCACCAAGGATTCAGCCGACAGGTGCCTCAGCAGTTCATAGTGGATCATATCTGGACCAGGTGCTGACTGCTTCTTTACTGCAAGGGCCATTTCAAGCTCACACATTGTGAACGGCCGGTTGTAACCAGTATCACTTCCAGAGAAATCAATTGGCTGTTTTTCTGCCAAGGACTTGAACTTTTTAAATTTAGTAGTGTAATTTGAAGAACTGGAGACCTCTCGAAAATGATCAGCAAGAATGTTAGCCTGATCTTTTAGTGATGGGGATGATGAAGGAAAAAGGGGGATGCTGAAGGAGTGGTAAGTGCCCCGAATTTTCTTAACACGATCCCATACCTCTTTTGCAGGAACAAAACTGTTTAGAGAGGATACATATTTCACCCATGAAGTCCACTTGGCTTGTTTTCGTGTCCAACGAGCTTTCGCTTTACACTGCTTGAATTTGATCTTGTTCTGAACAGTCGGGTACCGCCGAAACCTTCCCCAAGCCTTATTCTGAGCTTTTATGGTGGTCGTACAGTCCTTGTTCCACCAAGGCTTGCATTTCTTGGGAATTTTTCCAGAAGTTCGGGGAACTGACACCGAAGCAGCATTTATAATTTTTTCAGTAACGTAAAGAGTCGCTTCCTCAGGAGACATAGCTAAAAAAACAGAGGGATCGACCACTGCCTCCAGAGAAAATAAAGCCCAGTCGGCTTTATCTAACTTCCACTTGGGAACGCAATCTCGAAGAGAAGGAAGTGATACTGAACTTTCTAAAATGACTGGGAAATGGTCACTACCAAAAGGATTTTCTAAAACCTTCCAAGAAAAACAAGGAAGTAAAGTCGGTGATGATATGGAAAGATCAATGGAAGTAAAAGTATTATGAGGTGCACTAAAAAAAGTCGGCTGTCTTTTGTTTAAAAGGCAAAGGCCAGATGACAGTAAAAAACGTTCTATGACACCACCACGGGAGTCCTGACGAGCACTGCCCCACATGGGGTGGTGTGCATTAAAGTCTCCTAAAATTAAAAAAGGCTGTGGGAGTTGGCCCACCAGTCCTTGCAGGTCATTTAAATGCACTGGAAGATTTGGCGGAAGGTAAAGCGAAACAATTGTAATTAGGCGGTCAAGAAGAACACGAATTGCTACTGCCTCTAAAGGGGTTGTGAGAGGGACAGGAGCACAGGCAATACCACTCTGCACAACCACAGCTACTCCACCAGAGGAGGTGTTGCAAGAAAAACGGTCTTTTCTAAAAACCTGATGTCGCCTTAGTACCTGTGTATGAGTTTCATTAAGATGAGTCTCCTGTAAACAAATGGCAACAGGCTGGAGCTCATCGAGAAAAAAGTTGACATCATCAATATTACGAAAAAGACCGCGGCAGTTCCACTGCATAATACCTATATTTTTAACCATTTAGAACACAATAAGTATTACAAAAAAAAAAAAAGGAAAAAAAAAAAAAAAAATATATATATATTTATATATTAAAAAGCTATGTTCCTTAGGGTTTATAATCTATTTTCACACGCGGTGCACTTTGTTTTTTAGGGAGGTCTTTCTGCCTCCGATTAGAGTCACCGGAGGCAGAAGGGGCGGACTCTGATCTTGAGAGGAGAGCCTCCTCATCAGATCTCGGCCCACCCTCGTCCATGGGCTCGTCTGGAGCCGCGGGCAGTGGACCCTTGGAGGTCGACTGCCTTGGCACTTCCCCAGGCTTCCTCTGGGGAGCAGAGGTGTGGGGAGGCACGCCCCGGCCCCGAGAGGTCGAAGCAGCTGGTTGAGCAGGAGACGTCACCTCCTGTTCTGGGGTGGATGCTGGCAAAGCAGCATTCCCCTTGCGGTTCGGAGGCGGTGCCACTGGCGCCGCTCCAGGGGGTTTGGAGGGGGACCGTGATGGGAGATGCAGGTCGTCCAAAGACGTCTGCGTTCCCATCGAAACCACTGGCCGCGCTGGTCCCCTCCGCACGGCCTCGGCGTAAGAGCCTTTTGATACAAAGGCAAAACGCTTCTTTGCCTCAACGTAGGTGATGTTTTCAGAAACTTTCAATTTTAGGACTTCTTTCTCATCTTTCCACCTAGGACATGATCGGGAGTATGCCGGGTGGTTGCCACTACAGTTTGCACAATGAGGCTCATTATCGCACACATCTGCGACATGCTCCTTGCTGGAGCACTTCGCACAGGTGTCCCTTCCTCGACAGTTCCGTGACCCATGGCCGAACCTCTGGCACTTAAAGCACCGTTGAGGGTTCGGCACATAGGGTCGGACCCGGCACTGAAGGTAACCTGCCTTTACAGTCTGTGGCAGAGTGGTTGAATCGAAAGTCAAAATGATATGTTTTGTCTTCCGTTCCACACCATCACGGCGGATAGTGATTCGTTGAGCAGCTATAACTCCTTGACTAGAGAGGCCCTCAATTATCTCTGGCTCGGGTGAGTCAAGCAGGTCATCCTCAGAAATGACCCCTTGAACACTGTTCAGTTTTCGGTGAGGAGTGACACTTACTTTGTAGTCGGAGACAAGGTTGAGTTTAAGAAGGGCATCACTTTGCTGCTTTGTATTGACCTCGACAAGAAGATCATCAGATCCCATCTTCTTTGCACTATAATTGGCGCCAATAACACCCTCAAGAACTTTAGAGACCAGAAAGGGGGAGAGTTTGCCAAGTGGTTTGTCACCTTCCGAGTGAATTACAAGAAACTTTGGAAATTTCAGTAGTTCAAAAGATTGTTTTATGGTGTTAAGTGCTTCGGTGCGGACCCTTTTCGGGGGCCGATCAAAAGGTTTAAGTTTGGAACCCATATGAATGGGGAGGGTTTTCGGAAACTGTGGTGCACCGCCCACCACCGAGCCCAACAAGGGAATAGGTAACGCTCCATAACAAGAAAGGCTTGGCTGAAGACGTTACTCTATTAGTGCTGCCCAGTCTCTATAACCAAGTGTGGTTCTAGACAAGGTGTCTGTCGCCACCCAAGGTTAGCCCTTGCCGCCAAAGAAGTTGAAAAAGGAAAGAAGAGAAATGAGAAGAGTGAAAAGGAGGAGAAGACAAGAGTGAAAGTAAGGAGGGGGATAGTAGAAGTGGCGACTAGACTGAATCATCCTGGCCGGGCCTTACCAGGACTCCCGTCTATGAGAAGCGGGGGCCGAAGTGGTGTATTGCCTCACCCGGGGGGCCCCGAAGGGTCCAAACCTACCCCGGGCTCGGCTCAACCACCAGGATGCCCTTTTCCCCGGACACGGGAAAGCCACGCACAGCCAGACGTGGGCGGGCGAACCCGCATGGCTCGGGGTCCGTGGAGACGCCACTCTCCAAACACCTGCTTTCACAGGTGCCCCCTGCGGGGACGCAATTTTGAGACCATCTTTCTTTGCATGTTTGTAGGACTGAGATTCGAGTTGGCGTTTCTTTGGGGTGTCTACCAAAACAATGCTTTCAAATCCGCAGACTTTCCAGGTTTCCACAACAAATTTATCACAATCGCCCCGACCGACTCCCAAGGAGACGGGACGTGTGTGAAGTGGAGTCTTTATGTAGAAACACCGGCACACCAAATGAATCGCCTTATCTCGTCAGTCTATCCTTCGATACTGTTCGCCAAATAAATATCCCTTTTCAAATAAACTACCGTGCAAAGTTGCGTTGCCAAGAAGAGTTTAAAGTTACGGCAGTTCCTTGGCAGCGTGCCGCGTGAGCACAACCCCGCAACAGTGAGGTGTCGCACATGCCTGAATGCCTGCGCTTGTCTCATCTAGGCGTCAAAACTCGACCCCCGTGCTGCGAACGCCCGTAGAAACAGCTACGATTCGGGAGCGGGTCGGAAATCTCCAAAGACAAGCTCTCACGTCGCGAAGCCACGTGGCGAAGGTACCGCACACGACGAGGCGGGGAGCTTGTCTCTGCGCACGCGTTTCGGGATCCGTGTTCCCCTAGGAACAATTCCTGCACAAATATTTTTGTTCGGCACGTGTCGACGCATGTGGCACCACACGCAGCTTTTGCTGTTGCCCGGGGAGTAGAAAGCTCGGTATCCCCGACCAACGCCGAGCGAGCTGAAAATTCCCCCAACCGACTGACGATTCCAGGTTTTGCGGACCGGCACATGCCTCGGCTCGTTGTTAGACAGGCGGAAAAAAGTGTACGCACAATCTGCTCGGCTTTAACTTTGATACAAGGTTCAAGTCAGCATCAGTCCATTGTATGTCTGTATCACTGTTTTGTCCCTGTCTCGCTTGCGCCATATTACCATTAGTTTTTTTTTTCATTGTTCCCTCAAATTGCCTGCTGGAATTTAGTTCCCACTCTGAAATGAATATGTAGCATCCTTTCTGCACTACAATAATGGATATATTCCACGAATTTTTTTTTTGACAATAAAGGGCATTTTATTTTTAGGCTTTACAGATTCATTCTTGAAAGCCACGAAAGCTACACTAATGTGGCCTGTGTGGGTAGTGATACGTGTCAGGGGGACACAATGTGGGGGGCTACTCCTGACGCAAGGTCGGATAATGATCTAAAATATGTTAATCAACTTTTTAATTGGCGAATATAAGCATGGTTTCAATTCTTAACTTCTTGGGCATTGTCGAAAAAAACTAAAGAAGTAAATTTTAAAATTATTTGCAGTGCGTGGAAGTGCAGTGATATGCCAAAGTTAACACTCGTGTGACGGGTGCAAGGCCGGTGGTGCGAAAAAACAAATGTAGAAAGAGACGGAAAAACCCTGTAGGAGTGTTTCCGCACAACTAGCCTTGTGCCTGTTACACGAGTGCCAACTTTAGCGCGCCAATGCGCTTTTCACGTGCCAAACTCTTTCAAATTTACTTATTTTGTGCTTTTCAGTGATACACAACAAACTTGTAATTGAAACCCTATCTTTATCTTTGATAAATAAAAACTAAATTAACAGGTTTTGGTTAATTAACCAACTTATCTTGATGATTAATTATCCCCCAGTATTATGTTCCCCCTCGCCGTATAGCTCCCCTGCCCAGACAAATAAACAGGGCACACAGACTGCATCTCGGCATCAGGATTGTTAGAATCTAGAGTTCAACAATGAGGAAATATTCATTTCCCATTAAATCCAATTGGAATTCCAACTGGTTTTAACTGGAACCAATTGGCTTCAGTGGGTTCCAACTGGAAGCACACTGGCCAATGGGTCTCACCAATTGGAATTATTTTTCCAGCTGGAACCTGAATGGGTTCCAAATGGTTCCCATTGGTTTCCGTTGGTTCCCATTGGCAGTGACCAATTGGTTGTCCAAAAAACCAAATTGGTACCAATAACAAAATTCCAATCGGAACTTAATGGGAATTTTCAACTGGGCTCTCATAAAATATTGTAATCTTTAAAACAAAAGCTTCACTCTCAGCTATCCTATATTATTGTGAGGCTGGCAAATGTATAAGTAGTAAAACAGCTTCCATTAAACTCCTGTAGCGGCATTCATTATTACATAGGGGGGCATCAATCTCTAAACACTAGGTCTGTTTGATTCGGCCAGAAAGTTCTGAACTAGTTCTGTCAAAGTTCAAAGGAGTGCAAGTGTTGTGCAGTGGTGGCAGAGAACTGGAGCAGAAGTGGAAGTGCAGGGTGTCATCTGCATCCTTTGGCTCTTGTTTCTCCATGATATGCTGTATGCCACATTAAATTTTTCGCGGTGTAATGAGCTCCATCATGTTTCTTTAGTTTTAAAGTATAGAAACAATCATATTGAGTGTGCTAAAAACGTTTTCAGCACGAAATTCTTTTCTGTCCGCATCTTTACTGGTTACCGCCTGCTTCCTATTGTTCCCATAAGCGTTTGTGTCCTTGAACTGCATTTGCCACAATAGAATTTACATTCATTTAGCAATAGGAGATCAAATCCAAGTTTATTAAGCTTCGCATTTCGACCATAGGTCTGCGGCATTAGGATGACTTCGCGTCGGGAGTTACTGGCGGCAGTGCACGGTAGCGGTCACTTCAGAGACGAAGGCCTGACGAGAGCGTAGCCTTGGCCAAAACAGTTACCGACCGCCACTTTGACGAGAAGTTGAAGCATTTATTCCGATCCTCAATGAAGATCCACGTGGAACTAACAGGCCAATGCGGATTCTCGGCGTTTTCGCCCGAGCCTGTTACTAAGCGTTCACAGATACCAACGGGCAAAGCATGCAGTATTATGCTTAGCTACGGGGACTGCGAGTACCAATGTACTAAATGGCAGACCTCGGCAATGTATCGGAGTCGTCAGTCTGTATCTAAGAGCTACTGAAGGTAGGGGCTATCAAGAGTGCAATACTTTTCCAGTGCCTTTGAGAAGAATGTCAACATAATACCATGTAGCATCAAAAATTAATGATTTACGTGAGCCAATCTTTTGACACTTACCACAGGGAGCTAAACCTGTGCAAGCAGGAGCGCAAGATGCTTTCAAAATATCATATTCAAGCTAATTCCTACCCTCCGTTAGGATCGCACATCCACGTTATTCCAGGGTTACATTATTCTCATCAATTAAAGGAAATGTATATTGTTCATCGTGGCATTATTTTTAAACATGACAGACATTTGAGCAAGAGCTCTGAGCAATGGCACTGCAAGAGTCGTCTGCTCTCTTCGTGTGCTTTTGCAAGGACGCTGAACTGACTTCGGAGCTGGTGCGAGGTTTTGAGGAACTGGGTCTGAACTTGTTCGGAACTGGGATGAATCGAACGCGCCAGTGTAGCGGCTGTGCAACTTCCAGTTGAATCGAATGTGCCAGTTCTGCACAGCTGAACTAGTTCAGCCAGTTCAGGTGAATCAAACAGGCCTTCTGTTTCGACACTAATAAACAGATGCAAATTTCCCTTTGGCTAAGGGGAGTAGCCCTGTCGCAGAACAGCGTTCTTAATCCCTAATTGCTTAGCACAAAAGACAGTCAAATATGGATGGTATACCATGTCGTTAAAATGTTAGCTGCTTGCCAGTTTATAGTAGCTTTGGGTACTTTTAGCTTCTGAAACAAGAGATGCACACAATGCCTAGAGGCACAAGAGGCTCTGACCTTTGCAACAAGGAATCTGGCAGGAACTAAGAGCCTCGAGTTGGACACTGGGAACCATCTGAGCCATTGCATCTACAAGTTGCATTTCATATTTCTACCGTGCACGTCTCAACATAAGAGGGGGTCATGCCGTAGAGGATAGAGGAGGGGATTGGGGGTCGGATGTTGATAAAAAAAAATGTGCTAGAGACACTACCGCATGGGTGGCGTAGCAGGCGCAATTGGAACCCAGAGGAAAGAGGTGGAACGAAAGATGTTCGAGAAGCAAGAAACTCTCCACGACTGCCTTGCCCAGGGCAGACCTACTCAACTGCCCCCAATCCACCCACGGTTCCCATGCGCTTTTGGCCCGCCAAACAAAATGCTCAGAAGGGGATACCGCAGAGGTCGCAACGGGTCGTTTGGCAACACTACCGTGCACTTGATTTGGACGATGGTTGGCCGCTAGCAATGGCGGTGCAGACAACACAAAAAGTGCGCTCATGCAGCATGCAAGTCATTGCCCAGAGCAGAGCATCCAACACAGGCAACCAAAGGAGGAATTGCCCGGTCCTTACTGAATGAGAAAGTTTTCTGCGATAAAAAAGAGGCCGCGCAATTTGTTACAGCGAATTTTCTGGATCGGCTGTTATGACCGTTTTAATGACACTGGCCTACGTCATACATTTTGCCTAAAAAGCAGGAAGGTTTGAATCCTTTGTCCGTCGTCAAACCTGGAACGTTACAGGATAAATTTTCTAAGTCGGCGAAAGAGATAAAAACTTCAGGCGGTGAGCTGAGAGAAAAACTATTGTTCGTTAGTGCCACAGCAACTTCAAAATAGTGCATCATTAACACACTCTACCATTTAATTTTAAAATATTAGCTTCTGTTCAAAAAGGCACTGCATGTTTGCTGAGCGAGACTTCCTGCAGATATCTCGAGTCATCCTTCTATACTTTTCTAAACTACCGTAGAGCCTCAACGATACTTTTTCCCAGCTGCGACGTTAAAGAACGCTTGTGCCATAAAACTCCCACTGGGATATTTCTATCTCTGGCACGTTGGAGGTTTTGATCTACTGTTTTTCCGGTTCCGCTCACTCGATTATGCACAAAGTTCGTAACCGTAGACCGCTCACAACACGCTTGTGGGAACCTTTGCCACCTGCTCCAGCTAGCGCGTCAAGCTTCAGTGCTTTGCACAGGCACAGTAGGGGCAGCGGCTGACAAGGCGGACCCCTAGGTTAGCTCGATTGGCTCAAAAACTTTCATTGATCTTATAAGTAGACATTCTTTCGTTACGATTGAAGATAAACCCACAATCCTCAAGTAACCGGAAAGCACGGTTGACCTTCACTTCAATAAATATGGTAGATCGCTACAGCCGCAGCGACCTACCATATTTCATGACCTACCATATTCCATGCGAAATAAATTGAGCGAGAAAGCATTGTTAGTTTTAACATTTTCCCGGATCATAGACACTTCGTTGGGTCCACTGAAGAGCAAACCCGAAGCCTTAAAAAGTCTTGTTCAATAAAAGCGGAATGTAAAAATCATGCTAGATATTTATCAATGAAACACCGAAAAAACAACCTCCTGCCCCGAGTGAATATGGGGTCTATCTTTAGGGACTTTCTCATTTAGTGAGGACCGAGCCATTCTCTCGTGCAGCAAACAAAATAAAGGCAAAAATGCAGCAGAAATGTGGCTATGTAGCTCTGTAAAGAAGTCTTAAGGTGCGCTTTTCACTGAGATGCATAAAACTGTACAGCACATTTCAAGATTATGACCTCACGAGAAGTTACACGACTAAGTCTTTGAAATAACCAACGTCACCCCTTTTCTGCGCAAGGAGCAGAAACAGCGAGGTCTCCACCGTCGGCGTATAACAAAAGAAATGAAATGGTAGAAATAAAGTAGAGAGAAGATATTGTTATTCTCCTCCCAGACGCCATTAAAATCCAGTCCCTCACTTGGAGACTTTACCAAAACAAAACAAACTAAACAACCAAAAGGCAAAACAAAAACTCACCAATAATGATAATGATTATGACCACAATGACAGCAATTAAGATTGCCCACATCTGGAAAACAAAAACGTAACGAGAAACTATATCAAACACGGGACGCATGCGAGTGAACAAACGCAACACAAACAAGTGGAGGGCTCAACAGGCGCAAGCACAAACTCAGAGCACAACTAGAAAGCAATCCCCAAGAACGCACCTCAAAATGTGCGGCGGGTTACTTACCGATAATAATCACTATCACAACTACACCAATGCCCACCATAATGGCGATCATCTGTAGATCCGTATGCATGAAAAGAGAGAGAGAGGGAGAAAGAGACGGCCCAGCCGTGAAACTCCAAGGCCCATTTCAGGGCGGCACAGGTGTCATTGAGAAGCTAGGCCTAGGGGTCCATTGGTGGCAAGAGTGCGGGGAACTTTGAGAAGCTAGGCCTAGGGGTCCATTGGTGGCAAGAGTGCGGGGAACTTCGGAACTCTATCTTCACGCTTCGACCTGCATCATCAGGGCTTCAACATGGTACAAACCTCTTGCGCCCGATTCCCATGGTGCGACTTTGTTCGCGATATTGCAGATCTGATGTCGCTGGTACGGAAAAGAAAGTGTGGTGGAAGTGGCGGTTATTATTAGAGAGGCCGTGCGATAGATATTGGGTGGGAATGTTTCTCACTTCAAACAAGCTTACTGGCATTAGTGGGACCTGGAGTCGCTGAATGTTCCCGGAGTATCGAAGCTTCTTGGCTCAATGGCGCCAAAATAGCGGCAAATTTTTTTTTTTTACTGTGGTCTTTGGGAGCAAGTAAATACAAACGGAAAAAGCTCTTTTTGTAAGCTTTCGTTGGAAATTAGTACAAAGTCACAGGAGAGTGATGATTTTATAAAATTTTAGTTTACAAGGTTTTGCGGGACAATTAACAGTTTTTATACAACCATGTCTCACTGGTGATTTCAGGTAGCGCATCCTGACCCAGGCACGTCCTAACTCTGGTAGTAACCTGCGGCCCGTCGGCTTGGGAGACGGGGTTGGCACCCCCAGAGACACCTTCCACTGTATATGTTTCGGCGCCAAAATGGCCGATCACAGCTAAAATAGAACAGTCACACCGGATGCTATTGAATGCGATACTTTGGAAACATTCAATGACTACACTTCGTTTTACGATAACTTGGCGAACTGTGGAGGCTAAGGCCCCCACGACTCAATACGAGCGTAGGAGCGAGGCACTTGTCACCACGTCCTGGAAGCGTGTGTGCCACTGTGCCAAATGCGAGGCCCGGAGCAACCGGCTGTCGTCTGCTGCGAAACCAACCAACTTCGGATGAACGTCCACCGCTGCAACATTGCCGTCCGCTACAGTAGCGAGCTCTTCGGGAACAGTTCACGATGCAACCATACGCTCAATTCACTGGCGAAACTGTAGACCACTTCCCCTCCGCTAAGCCCTCCGCAACGAAGAAGCCGCTACTGCGTCTGCCCGCCGACGGCCTTGACTGTAGAGTTCCGGGTAACGTAGCGGGCTGCCAAGAGCATTGCAGGCCTTCAAAATCAATCTATGAAAACTCCCCAATGCCAGAGCAAAGTTTTGAGCGGAAGCGGTCGATCACAGAGATGCGATCGTTCAAACAAAGTTCAAAACCCTGCCCTCGGAAAAGGGTTGATCCGAATTGAGAATCGTTGAAAAGTAACATGTTTTTGTTTTCATTCCTGTCGTGTTGATAGAGATGCAATTGCTCAAGTTCAATTGCCATTAAAAGAAGAAGCCTAGAACTACTTGTCGTGGACAGCGCTGTTTCCGTGGTGGTAACGGGTCCTCCGTGGCCTCAACCATGAAGTGTTGTCACGTGCCTTGCTCCGACGCCCTTATAGGGACACGGGGGCCGCAGCTTCCACAGTTTGCCAAGTTATCGTGAAATGGAGTATATTGGGACCCATGTACACTCGCACTCCAGGCCACTGACCAAGACTACGCAAGACTCGACGACAGAGTCTTGGTTCTTTGCAAGACTCGACGACAAAGTTGGCGGGGGTCGCATTGTTGGCGTCGTCGACAATGCGATCCCAAGGACTTCCGTCGTCGAGCTTCGCGATTGAAGCTGTGACAATATTTAAATGTGGCCCATACGGTGGACGCGAGCACCGTGCGAGCATTTGATTTGGCCTCGTGACAATCAATGCCTCGACATGCTCTCGGTTAGTGGCTCGGGCCCCACCGCTACGACGACGGGGATAGCCAAACCTCAACAATGTGTCGAGCTCGACGCGTGTTCTATGCTTTGCCCAGTCCAGTGTTCTTGTATGACAAACATTGGTGGCACATAGGTAATCTGCTCCAGATCACGTGGCCGCTTAATCTGGCTGCGAGTTGAGGGGGCGATTGCTGCTAGTTTTTCTCAGATTTTTTCTGCGACTGGCACCGCACGAAGAAAATAAACTAATATGCGGCTTTCGTAGGTTATGAATGTCAAGGAATGATTCTCGGTGGTATTTATCGAAGGTACAACAATTTTTGCATCGCCCTTTTAACGTCACAATTGCGAGATTGTGGGCAAAATCGCCATGGGAATCGAGCTTTACCCTCACACTATCTATGGGAAAGGCTAGTCTAGACATTTTACGCGGGTTACGTCGGCAACAGCTTGGAGCACGAGCTGGTAGCTCCAAAGGAAGACCTGCTGCATATGCAGCTTCTCTTGCAAAAAAAAAAAACGAGGCATTCCGATCTCTGGAGTTTCGTCACTACTGCCAGCACTAGCTAAAACAAAGCATAGGAAGCTGCAATATTTCACTTTCAGCATTCTCGAAACTTGTAAAAGTTTACACTACCTGATCGGCCAGGCCGCTTCTAGCAGCTAAACAGTTGGAGAACAGGAGGCGAATTTTAATCTTAGGCTAAACAAACGTGGAACGAATTTTTAATCCCTAGGAAGTACCGAAAGAGTTTTTCTCTCATTTCACACATACAAGTGAAAGTTCTTGAACCTGTGCGGAAGAAGCTCGTGTAATGGCTGCTGGCTGGTTTAATTTAAAATCGGGCGTGTTAGGGGGTGAGTACTTTCATTTACCCAAAAACATACCTGATTATAGCCCCATTTCTCAATGAATCAAAATACTTCAAAACTTTTTAGCAAAAATTATTTTTCTACACGAAAGTTTTATAGTGGAGCAAGGCGAAATGCTACATTTAGGCTGCGTGACTTTTGTCCCAGTTAAGTCGACCGTTATTGTTATGACCCATCCCGATCTCCCTGTGTTTGTGAGTGCATGGGAAGCTCGTCGAACCATTTTCCCAGTCCTTATGGCCACTTTGGAGGATGGATTAGCCCAGGCTTAGCTGAACGCCCAGGGCCTGGCCAGTCTGGCTGGCGCAGTCGCTTCCGGGGAAGCACCGCTCAAAGACTCCTCTCCCTCATCTGTCAACCCTTCTCGGCGCCACCTGTGGCTGACGCCGAGGTGGCGGAACGTGACAATGTGCGTTTCTGGCCTTCCGGGTGTTTATCCGTCACGGTGGCGGGAGGGGGATTAAACGGCGCCAGCCGTCTGCTGGGAAACGATCCAAGGATCGTCCAGCAGCCAATTCGCAGACCTTGGAACTGTTCCCTACCCCATTATAGGATTCGAGTGTGCGGGATAATCGTCGTCTTGCCATTCCCAAATGTTAAGCTCCCCTTTGGGGAGAGCTCCGCTGGTCTGATTGCCGTCGGTCGCTTCAGGAGAAGCCCCGCCCACGGGATCCTCCTCTCCCTCAGGTGTCCACAAAAACCCCGACCGTTCGAGAGACTGTAGTCTTCGATCAGATATTTCGCTATGGAATAAACCTGTTAAGTTTTCCCAATCTGTTTCCACGACTGACGAGGCTCGGACGTTGTTCGTGAGAAAGGTTGGATGCCAGCGAGATGGCCATGCTACCCGAGAGACCAGGCTGGGCGTCGACACCAACATCATAAACAAGTAAAAACAAAAACCCTCGTAGTAATTTTTCTTGTAAATGTAGGACGCATGACCTATTTCTCATTTACCCAAACTGTTTTGCCATATTTTATGCACACTTCTTTCAAGTTGTTTATCACAGTTTAATATAGAATTTTTCATTCCTCCTTTTGTCTGCGTTCTTCGGTTTGTCATGCTCTTTTCCTCCCAAAGAGTGCACCGACTCGATCCCAACAGTTGTTTAAACAAGATGGTATCTACAAACGGTAGACCTGCAGTTGCCACTAGCATTCCAGTTCCCTAGCTGCTCCAGCTTTTTACACACAAACTTCCTAGGGTGCAGTTTGAACAATGACAGAGCTCACAGATTCGGCCGTCTCCCTACGATGGCCTACATAAAAAGAACATATATCAGAATGAACATTTTCACGTTATGAAACACCTCAACATGGATCTGCTGAGGTCAGCTTTGTACAGTAATACCTCGTTAACTCGAACACGGTTATCTCGAAATAGTGGTTAAGTCGTAAAATTTCCTTGTCACGGAATGAGCCCCCATAGGCACACTGCATTTTGTCCTTGCTTATCTCGAAAGGTTTTCATGACGGACTTCGGATATCTCGAAATCTTGTGAGCGAAAATCGCAAAAAAAACACTAAACAACAAAAACTGCAGCAAACAAATGAAAAAAAAAAAAACAAATCTGCGGTGCGCACCAAAAAAAGACAAAAAACGCGCATGCGCAAAAAAAGAAACAAAAAAAAACAACGCAGAAGCTCAAGAAAACAATTAAAAAAATAACCGCGGGTGCGGTGTACGGAGAGATGTGCGACTCAAAAACATTTTTTTTTTTCTTTTTCTTTTTTGTGTTGTTTTGTTTTTACGATTTCCATTTGGACAAGCTAATCGCTCGCGAGCCGGGATGCCTGGCGTTTGGTGCCCCCTTTCCCTTGAGCGTTTTGTTCCGCTCTGTCTTTCGTTTTCTCTTTGCTCCTGGCTTCTTCCGTTTCCCTTCCCGGTCCGGTCGTTGGTCGTCGTGAGTCTCGTGTTTCCCAGAGGTGTCTCGTTCGTTTAGAGTGTTGCTGCTCTTTGTTGCTTGTCCGTCATTTTTTCCCCGGGTGTTTGGATCGTCTTGCGGCGCCACACGAGCAAGGGTGAAGTGTTCAATTCGGTCATCGGTTGTGAATTCTCTGATGTTGTTTGCGCGTGACTCATTGACCGTGAAGATGGCGGAGCCCAAACAGTGCAAATCACCGACGCTTGAGAGGAAAGTTGCTGTCATCAGAGAAGTTGATGGTGGCGCGATTGTTAGAAGTTTTATGTAGAACATCGCGCGATCAGAGGTAAAAAAATTCCGGTACTTTGCTTATCTCGAAATTTCGCTTATCTCAAATTTTTTCACAGTTTTTATGATTTCGAGTTAACGAGGTATTACTGTAAAAGGCTCATGGAGATCAGTTTTTGCTTTGCAATTTCATCTTTACGCAAGTATGAATACAAAGACAGAAATTGGTACAGCACACATGGGCACATCTGTTTGCTTTGAGTTGATCTTCATTCATTTTAGACGGAGTGATTGAAATGTTATAATTTCTAGTTTTGACTTTCAGAAACATCAGGTAGGTCCCCTAAATAGACCTTGTCGTGTTTATCTTTATCATGACTTTCATGGCACGTTTTATGTTTGAAATTTGAATAAAACATTGAAGATCCCCCTTTTGCAGAACTCAGTGGCCAAGTCCAATACCTTCCCCGTACCATAAAAAAAGTAAATTCTCACGCACCACACTGTCTGCACGTCGTGTACGTTATCACAGCAGGTATTTAAATGCTTTAGGAATTAATCGGGAATTACCGTAACGCAGACAGAAGTGAGTACCTGAAGCTGGGATTTCTCCCAATTGAGCAACAACCCGAGAAAATCTTGAGCGCACATTGAGCCACAACTCGCCACACACGAAGCAGGAACAATAAGCTGGAAAGTCTCAGATGCTTAGTTTCGTTTAATACGCAGTAGGTAATTTCCTAAAATCATTTCAACTGAATCCATCTTCTAGTTTGCCTTACTTTCTTTTCAGCTCTGACTGTTGGAGATGTCTGTTATTCGCCTACAGGAATTTCCATCAAGTCGTGTTTAGTCCGACACCAGGAATTCCTTAATGTCCCTGAGCCTATCAAGCTTTAAAACTAGTAGACTTAGGCACAAGGAGGTCAACTAACTGCCACAGCACGCAGAGTTTTCAGCAAGGCGTGCAAAGCAATTCTGGCCAGAGCACGTTAGTATACCTCAAGACAGCAGCGCAGGGGGGGGCAAGGTGAACCTCGGCAGATACGCATCGAGGTGCTTTTTCACGGAGCGAAAACATTCCTTTCGATACATCTTCTTCTTATGTCGACCATTGTAAGAAGACTTGATCAAATCTGTGTACGACGACCATTGATAAAACTGGACACAAGCAACTTCGGATGTAAAAAGCTAGAGCAGAGGACTGCAGTGATATCTGCAACACAAAGACTGCCGGAGGCATATCTTGTCTTATGGGTTTTAAAAGCAGAAAAAATACAGGCGAGATGAGAGATGAAAAAATATTGTATATACTAACTGACATAAATAAATCTACAGTGTCCTAATTAAAATCCAAACACCCCCTCCCCCTCCTCCATAAAAATAGAAACACGCTTAACCAGTGGCATTGGAACAGCGGAAGGGTAGGGGCAGACATGCTTTCCTAATGGGGCACATCCACACAACTCTCTCCCCTACCCCCTCTCCACCACCAAATTCAGTCACCCCCCTCCCTGCAGAAAACCCACCTAAAACATTGGTTTTCTGCAGGGAAGATAGTACTCTTGGTACTCCCCTCTCCTAAGCTGCGAGGGGAGCCAAGTTAGGGCAGTTGAACCTCAATTTAACAAAGTCACCGGGATTTGCTAATTACTTAGTTAAATCGGGAACTTCGTCAAATTGAGAAAGACATTTTTCGGGCATAGGCTGCGCAGGGAATCCGAATTTGTTCGTTAAATTGGGAAATTCGTAAAATTAAGTTTCGTTAAGTTGACAATGAACTGTATAGAAAAGGAGGAGGCAGGCAAAATTAGGAAGCGCAGAGTGCATGTCAGTCTTTAAGGCTAAAAATAAAAAGCCTTGCAGTAAAGCCAACTTTCAAAACTACACTTTTGCTGCTTCGGGTGTGTCCGTGTTTGAACTCTTCTACAGAGAATTCAACAAAAAAAAAAAAAAAGGGGGGGAAACTTTCATTATCCCCACAGACAGTTAACATTATTGGAGACAATAAAAAAAGGTAGGAAGAAATAAAACAATCTTTTTTAATAAAGCACGTCCAAATTATGGTTGAATTACATTTGTGAAATTCTAAAATTTATAAAAATTGTTTAATGAAAATAAAATAAAGTGGCACCAGTCCAGAGCACATGTATAGGTCTACAGGCATATAGTAATTAATAACCAAAATTTATGATAAATGTTAAGGTACAAGGCCAAATATGTCACAAAAACGTCAAAAATGGCATGTTTTGCATTTTTAGAGCGCAGCTCTTAGGCGGCAGTTTCCGGGTTGAGCGGCGTCGCCGTCGGCGTAACCGCACATGCTATATTATGGAAAATTTTTCCGCTAAATGTAGCAAGAAAATTTCCCCACTGAATTTAGTGGGAAAATTTTCGCTAAATTTCCTGCTAAATTTGGCGAGAATATTTCCCTGATTAATTTAGCAGAGAAAATTTCGCAAACTTTAGCGGGAAATTTAGCGAAAATTTTCCGCTAATTGGGAGGTCAGTAGGAGAGGGGGAGGGGAGGGGGAGGAGGGCATACCCTTTTATCCATGCCCTCTCCGCCTCCTCCTCAAGAACTGCGCTCTAATTCGGCAAGAAAATTGTAAAATTGTAAACGTCCAATTTTCTCTTTTTTAGAATAAAACATGTCAAAGCAGTTTAATTTAATGGAAAAAAAGAAATAGGCCAAGTGTCATACATTTACAAGAAAAATGACTGGGAGTGTTTTCGTGTTTACCTATTTCTAACAACCGACTGAACTGGGTACAAAAGTCAAGCAGCCAAAATGTAGCAGTCCACCTTTATCCACTTAAAGCCTTTAAAGAAAAATATTTTTTTCTCAAAAAATCTATAAAGTGGTTTTTAGTCATTGAAGAAATGGGGCTATAATATATAATTTTTCTAGGCAAATCAAAATAGCCACCCCAATAGGCGTGATTTCAAATGAAACCCCCCCACTGTCCTATATTCTAAAGTTTTGGCACGAAGTGGCCACAAAAATCTTCACTTCTGTTCGTAAGAATATTCACCAAGCACTAATGCACCAACGCACCTAGGTGCGGTCCTCCGCATGCGTTGGTAAAAGCCGCATCAAGAAATAACTCTGAAGAGCAACGTTTTATTACGAACGAAAAATGCTCCTCAAGTGCATCTGTGCCTTGCACTTCTCGAGGACCTCGTGTAAGTGGCAAATCTCGCAGCTGACTAAGACTCCCAATAATACATAACGTCACTTGAAGCTGATGATCAGCTTGCGGACTTTCCCAATTCATTCGAACCTCCATAAGGTTATCAAGGTTGTGTGCAAGAACACTAGGCCTTTGGTCTGTGACGCAATAAAGCCAAACATGTTGAGCACAAAAAATCAAATCCCCGTCCCTTCAAAAAAAATAAAAAAGAAACTGATGTTGAAATGCATCACATACTGCATAGAATAAGGATGTTTTAATTTCTGGAATTCCAGAATCAAGTAGTATTAGGTCATTCTCATCGCAAATTTTCCCATCATTTGTGAGAAATATATATCTGCAGGGACAGCTTTTTTTATTTTTATTTTAAATATTAATAGTGAATCTAAATTGCCTTAGATGTGTGCGTCCAGGAGTGTGAAACTTGCATTAGCGTGTTGTATCCAGTATTTAGCAGTTCCCAAACTTGTATGTGGCCTCAATGGTATGTGGAGAAAGTGAAAGCGGTAGAACTTGGAGGCAATGACCTCCCCAGGTCGCATACTCGGTACAGCATTGCACTTACACGTATACACAGTAGGTGTCAACAGCTAGCACGTCCGATAAACTGTCCGCAACGTTTTTTTTTTATCTCTTATCTCCGACCGCTTTTGGAACAACCTTTAGACATAGCAAACTCTGCCAATAAAAAAACACCTAAAAACTAATGGAAAAAGAAATATATTGAAGCAAGAACATTGTTGCTAAGTTGCACACCTCTCCCCGCCTTTTGCCCCTTTTTCACACCCTGGTTCTCTACACCGCCTCGCCGAAGGGGTCCGGTCGCACGACACCAAACGAGAGGCTCTAGCACCAACGCAACCCTCCGAGAGAGAGAGAGAGAGAGAGAGAGAGAGAAAAGGCGAGAAAGGGTCCCTTGCCTTGCAGTTTTTCCACCAGAACTTCCTCTTCAACTTGCCAGCCTGCTGCTCGAACTGCGAAGCACCTTGCTGCAGGGCATCTGCGGCGCCACGGGGTACGGTTTGTCAGTGGCGCTGCGATCGTTGTGGGCCCCTCCCGCCCACGCAACCTCGCCGACTGCCCTCCAAGCTGAGCCCCGGCGGGACGAGTCGAGGGACAAGACTTTCATGCACCAACGTGCCGAGGATAGGGCTAGAGGCCGCGCAGCTTGGAACGCCCTCGGCGAGGAGCGGTCGCCAGGCAGAGAAATGCGAGGGAAAACGTCACACCATCCCAAAAAGTTAACTGAACCCTGAGAAAATTACGAGAAAAAATTTACGGGAGAAAAAAAAAGATATCGTAATATCCCGAGAAGTGCCCTGCCCCTAACAATAAACCACCCCTCTTTTTGGTATGCTCTGCAATTTTTTTGTTTAAAACCCCCGAAAGATTGTTTTTCTTTTTCAGTAAATGCTGTGCCCGGGCCAATGGTAACATTGGTGGAAATGGTGTTAGCTACGGCGGGAAATAGGCAAACATTGCTGACTGGGAAGGACGGTCATCTTTGCCTCATTGCCCCTTGCTGAGATAACAACTTTAGCAAATCACGTGATCTAGAAATAGCACTCTCAACTTTTGTTGATCGCACACTGAAAGTTAGCCCACTCCTTATACGTATACACTTGATTTGCTCTCGATTTTAGGTGGCCCACATCTCGGGACATTACGGCAAGCTACGGATTGGAGAGGCGGAACTCCGCCCAATGATAACGCTAGAGTAGGTGAAAGCCCATGCCCCTAGCGTAAAAAAATCTGAATGCTGGCAGAAAAAAGAAATTGTTTTTTTCAGTATCTGCTTTTAGTTTGAAGTTCGGATAAGCATGTTAGGCTCAAACTTCCGTCTTATCAATGCTGCTAGCTGATATGTTGAGCTTTAATTTTTCTGAGATGCGAAAAACCCTGTCGTTTCCCAGAAAGCACTCAGTATACTTTATGTTGGCTTTGCTACTACAACTCTGGCTGTTCCACCGATAAATTTAATACAAACAAAAAGTAAAAGCGCGAATGAGCTGGAGTAAATTGAACATAATTAAGAAGAACCCAGAGACTGCAGCGAGAGAAGGCCCGCAAAAACAAGTATCTTTTCGGAGACCTTGTGTTTGCGCTGTTCTCTTGCCTTAGCCTCAGGCTTTACCGTAACTACAGGGTGTTCCCGAGAAAAAAGAACGGCGTTTTTCGGCGGCCCAGATTATTGAACTATGCATCGCAGAAAGCTCAAACTCCGTGAGATTCTAACGCTAGCGGTTAGGATAGAATGCGAAAGTTTGAGTACTTGATGTTACTGGATCAAAAGGTAATTGAGGTAAAAATTTTTCCATGAGCCGACATACACCTAAGCCTAATATCGTCAAGACAAGAACTGATATCGTGGAAGCTTGTGGGATTCATTTTAGTGAAACGCTTATCAACAAGAAAGGAAACATTGTTTTCTTTTTTGCTCTCAAGCTTTTTTTTTTTTTTTCATTGAAATAGACGCCACAATGTCAGCTCTTGTTCTAACAATTTTAGGCTTGGTGGACATTGGTGCAGTAGGAAATTTTGTTTTTCTCAATTATCTTTTGATCCAGGCAACGTCAGGCTCTCAAACTTTCGTGTACTACCCTAACCATTAGCGTCGCATTCTCGCGGAGTTTGAGCTTTCTGCGTTGTATAGTTTATTTACCCGGGCCAAAAAAAACGCTGATCTTTTTTCTCGGGAAAAATAAGAGGCAAACGTCATGACTTAATACGCAAAAAAACCTCCCAGGCACGTTTAGTAAGCACACCAGGGTAAGCGTAGCCCGGACCTCTTTATGTCCCGAACCAGGCTAAAAATAAAGCATGCACATCTTGTGGCTCTCCTCCAAGTTCTGTCATTTTGAAAAGCACAGAAACTCCCAAGAGAAAAGTTTGGACACCATTCGAGCAAGGACAGCTTGACAAGACGCAGCATAATACGACTCGGACACTGCCTCTGACTGTCCAAGGGCAACTCTGCTCGCTTTTTGTTGCTGAGTAAACAATGCAGCTGTCTTAAGTACCCCTAGAAACTTGATAAGCCAAATATTAGATCATAATTCCATTTAAAATGTTTATTAAAATGGCCAATAAAATTTGAGATGTATCGAAGTTGCGAAATTTGCTGAATTTTTCGAGTAATGTCTTCATGTAAATTACATCAGAAACATTTTTCTTTCCTTCTTATTTTGAGGGGCCTAAGGCTAAGGAGTGTGCCAGCAGCATAATCTGCACTTGGCACAAGCGTGCACTGGATGCAGCATCATGAACACGCCAGCCGCCTGAGGGAGGTTAGTTGAGATTATCCCCCCCCCCTTCAATAACATTTTCAGCTTAAGAGCTTTTCGTGCCTACAAACCTCAGCCGTGTGTTTATAAGACATGCACACAGGACACTGCGACACCATGTGACCATTTCTACCGCATGGATGCTGCCATTTTCCAGTGCAATGTCAATGTTGCCTGCTGTAGCTAATGTTTCGGTTTGTGATCATCTCCAAAGATTGCATGAAAGATATCAAAGTTTTTGGGAAAGAGATGGCACAGAGCCAATTTTTGTACATCTTGATGCAAAATCACACACCATGAAATTTTTGAAATGGAGCGGAGCTGCCCTGGGAAACAATGCATTTTTTTTCTTCGTGGTTTTGACATGTCTCCAAATTTCCACATAAAAATGTTTAAAATTTGACCTCAAAATTGCTAGCCTAAACTGAGAATCCTGGTTAACATACTTTTGTGTCGCCACTGCGACTGTCTGGAATATGAAGCAAGATGCCATGTCATACTAAGTTCCCTAACTCCATGAAAAAGGAGGCATACAGCAGGAATGGGAGGGAAAAGTCTCCCTGTAACCGAGTGCTTCAAAAAATTGCTCTTCCCTCATGCAGAACAAAATAATTTCTTTAGTTACTGGGAAAAGGAGTTGTCAAGAACTTTTGCTCCTGTACAACTAATGCCCCTGTTACACGGGCACAATAACTGCAGTTATGCTAAGCCACAGTTGGCGCACAATACTTGCAGACAACATTTTGCGGCTATGTAGTCAAAGCTATGGGCAAACGTGCGCTTGAGCATCTTGAGCACCCATCAAAGCAGTGCACGAGCAATCTTCACTTGTTCTGCAATAGCTGTCCGAGAGTATAGTCAGGCAACTGTGGTGCCGCATAACAGAAGCTAAAGCCGAGTTAAGCGCGGTTAAAGGTGCCCACGTAACAGGGGTATTAAATAGCTGCTATGTAACTGAGGCGGCACTTTTAGAGATAGAAAAATTCTAGCACCACGAGGCACAAAACTTGGAGAGAGAGGTCGCCACAAGTGCAGAGGTGGAGCCCCAACGTTCTCCCAACGCACAGGCAAGCATCTTGGGGCACAGTTAAAGGGGGCACCATGCAGCGAGGCAAGGAGAGACGCCACTCGGACGACACAAAGCACCACCGGGTGGGAGGAGAGGGAATAAAGGCAAAGCGAACCTCCTGTGCGAACAAACATCAGTCAGATAGAGCTCGATCACAAGTTCACTTCGAGAGCACAATTGACTGCTAGCCATTTTCCTGGCGCTTCCGCTAGGGGTGGGATAACCGAGAAGCCGACCCTTGCAACGCGGGGACGGTGCCCGACCGCTGCGAGGTGCTTCGGGGCTGTGACGCAAATTTAGGCTGTGCATGCACCTGGGGCGATACGAGCAACCCGGACATTTCCCAAGGGGAAGGAGTGCTTTTGGGCCGGCCGAACTACAAGAGAAACTGGGGACAGTAAAGATTGACAGATCGGTTATTTAACTGTGTGCGGGCCTCGGCCGGAAGATTCCGCCTTCGGTTTTTATTCAGCTCGCGTACCCATTCATGTATTCCAAACCAGTTAATGATACTCTCGTATTAAACCAACATTTAGCTGCCTAACAGAGAGGAGCCAATGAGGCCAATTGTGATTGGAACTCCCGGGGGAAAGAGCCGCAATTTGATCCCCAGTGTTTCCAGAACTGAAAGATTTGAAAACAAACAAAAGCCTGAAGAAAGGACCTTTGCATCTCCTCGCTTCCTAATTCTGGTGTCCTTGGCTTGCACGAGTCTAGCCGAGCGGCAACACCCACGAAAGATATCACTAAGAACAAATCTGCATTAGTTAAAAAAATACCCCTGGAGCCTTCTTCATCTGCAATCCTTTCGAAAGTATGTCGGTGAAAAGCACCGTCCTTCCAAAACTTTCAGTAATGATCTGCAGCGCAGTAGCTCGGCATTTCATGCAAGCCGAAGAAACATCTCCAGTCTGCAAGGTTCTCCAGTATTTATAAAGCTCTACGCATAGGTAATTACCGAGTGGAGGATTTTACTACGAGTGAAATTAATAATGCCGCACTGGCAAAGAGTACAAGTGCAATGCAGTTGGTGTAACGTGAGGGCAGGAATTTGTGATTTTTCTCTTAAAATGAGGACTTCTCAAAAGCAAAATGCTCATTTGCGGCACTAACTTAACTGGTCGAATTTCGTGCACATCAATACCCAGTCTTAATGAAATGCAAAAAAAGTGCCAATGCCATGTTTGTGCCAACAGTGTTTAAGAGCAAACACGACACTATTAGTTTGTGGCATTTCACTTCAAAAGGTGGGCAAATTGTATTGCTTTGCTCTGTGCCCCAAGTCAGCACTTTTCATCCCTAGTAGTTGTGAGACAGCCTTTAGTCTCCAAGAGGAAAGCAGAAAACGGGCGACTGCCCGATCACGTTAACGGCGTTGCGCTACGTGCAACGCAAAACCTGCCGTGCAAATTCTGGACTACATAATTATAATTGCGTCACGTGTATGTTTACACAGTCGGAAGTTGTCAGCTTCAATGGGCATCTGGTGTCTAAGACGTAGATGAGAAATTTAGCCAGTGCACTACAACCAGTAGCCCGGGATTTTCAACGTGCACCACGCAGTAGTGAAGCCCGACGACAAGCCGGTACTATCCTCATCCAGACTGAAATGGGCACAGGTGCGGATCGAACCCCCGGGGTTCTGCAGCGCGAGCTTTTGCTGCACACACCCAGAGCTGCTATGCGCTAGCCCACTCGGCTACTGACCCCCCTTCTGGACTGCACCATTTGACTACAAATAACAAGAGACGTCCTGCAAGTAACTTGAGGCTCGCACATCGCAATAGGAAGAACTTTCCTGCTCCATCAAAATAACCGCCTGCTAAAAACATTAATACCCTGGAAGGAAATAATCTCGCACAATCCAATCCTTAATAGAAAGCGAGCGAGACCTCCGCTGCTGCGGCCCTAGTTCTTATCTAAAGGGTGTGGAAAACGAAACACCGCCGCTCCGGCAAGAACGCATAGTTTAACCGAAGGCAGCTGGACTGGGTCAGCCGTCCATGAGGGCACAGCGTTGCCGAGGGATAGACTGGTGCAAGTCGCGGGACATGGAGGAAGGGGGAACTGCGCAAACAGGGCCCGGCATTACCTGCACGGTCGTCCAGCTCCGACAGCTTCTGATCTCTCTCCAGCACTTTCTCCACGTTTGTGCGCATGATATCCACAACCTGAACGCAAAACAGGAAAGAGGGGCAGAGAGAAGGGGAAGGGGAAAAGCCACCAGAGATCAGGGCGGGCCCAGAGGGCGGGGAACACACGGACGTTGTTAGTAGACGCTTGCCTCACATTGAAAGGAGAGCGGGCCTGGACGGAGGGGACGGCCATCCACATTGCAGACGAACGAGGCACCCGTTAAGCGCAAACTAACTCTTCCGGTCAAATGGGGTACGGCGACGGGGTACGGTGACGACTGGGGACAGGTACCAAGCAGGCAGACGCTCACAAGAGGCAGCCGTAAGAGTGTGAGCGTCGCCGAGGCGGCCATACGGCCCGGCCGTCACCGCACCCCGGCCCCCGGGGACCCGGCGTGCCTCACCTGCTCGGTCGTCCAGGGAAGACAGCTTCTGGTCCCGCTCCAACACTTTCTCAACATTGACGCGCATTATGCCCACCACCTGGGCCCGGTACAGAGAAGCCGCCATTCAGCCCCAGCCCTCCGACAAGGCCCCTCCGAAGTCGCCGGACAGCGGATGTGCCTCGCAGAGCCGACCGCTCGAGGAAACCCTTCTCGGCGACACTCTCCGAGCAGCCAACAGGTAGAACACCAGAACACAAAGGGCCTTCTCGACTCTGTTGTTTGGCTCTCCAACACAAGAGCACGGTATCTGCCATCATTTCAGCTCGAGATTCCCCAACATTTTTAAGTTCACCCAAACTACTTAGTCCAACAAATATCTATACTGATCAACATTAAAAAAAAGAAGAAGGAATGCATATGGAGCATTCATTTACTCTTGCTTTGATTGATATTGCGGAGCACGATACCAAGAACGGTGCAGTCAAGGTACGCAAGACGGTCGACGCAGCGGAGGCCGAGGTCGGCTCGCGTGAAACTAACAGAGCGAAAATCGTACGAGTGACCGAGTGAGAGAAAGAATTGAGAAGGTTAATGAGAGATGAGAGTTCCATTACCATTTATCATTGTGTGCATTGCCCTTAAAACACGGCCATGAAAGCAGCGCATCTGCTTCCACCGTCGCTTGGGGCCGTCTGCTATTCCCAGGAAGGGGGGGGGGGGGGGGGGGGGGGCGGTAAAAACAAGAGCACAACGCGGCAAACCCAGGGTGCTGACATCGGAGGTGACGAGAGACGGAACGAGAAAGAGAGTAACAGAAGGGAGAAAGAAAGCAGACCATAGGTTAGGCGTGTTCGTTTTGCCACAACGAGTTTAACTTGCTCGAGCGCTTGTCAACTTTATCGAATTTTGTACAATGTGCGATTCTGGTGTTTTCCTACAAAGTAAGCTAGAAAAGAACAAGGTAGACCTTATTGCTTGTTTGTGCAGATTAAGGCGTCAACAGCGATATGGGCCCATCGGGGCCACTAAATGGGACCACTGATGTCTGCGTCTATGCTCCGACCTTTCCTTTTAGATCATTGTATGGACTCTGCACTGCTAAAAACTTGAAAGATACGGGCCTTCCGAAGCGAGATAAACCTGATCCGAGGCGAACTCCCGATTGCTTTCAGCGAAATGGCTCGCAAATTCTTGCCTGTGTAGGTTAGCTCCGAGTACTGAAACCATGGTAGCAATCGCGATGGCTGCACGATTCTCAGAGTAGATGGCCACCTGTTACGGGAACTGACATATTTATTCGGCAACGAGACTCACAAACAAACAAATCAAGCCAGATCGAGCGAAATAGTTGACGTGGGATGCTAGGGTTACGCCATCACACTATGAATACAAGTTCCCACTCGGCACTTCCAAAGGCATGTACTGCAACAGTTGCTTGTTGCAAACAACTTGGGTTGAGATCCTCCTCTGAACATCTCGGCCGAATGACAAACAACTCGCGCTCCCAAAAGTAGACAAACTCGACAAATTACGCAGTGTATAAACCCCCCCCCCCCCCCCCCCGCCGCAAACACTGGCAGCCATGTTTGTTGTCCTTTGAAACCGATCGTGGAAAAGGAGATTTTGTGATATTTTTTAGCACAATAATGCCTCTATTTATATTGTTTGTTTCTCAAATATAAAGATATGACGAATGAATGACTGCCCCGGCAGGGAGAGACAATTTTACAACATTCCACACGTCAATCATCTCTCCAGCTGAGAAACGGAGGTTAGCTAGCTAAGCACCTTTTGTTATGGGCAGGGTCTAGAGCAGGGGTACTTCCACTGCGTCTAAGAACGTAACTATTGCAATAAATGTTTTTTTTTTTTTTTACTTTTTTGGTTTAATTTGAGCAGTCTTCTTAAGCAAAGTTAAAATGCTTTCCTTTTCTTGTTTTTATTTTTGACAACAGGAGATTTAAAAAGCCTGCTTCGAAAGAAATTTAGGAAAGAAGGCAATTTACACTGGATACAAAAGTGGTGCACAGAAGACCCAGCGGAGAATACTTAGATTCGGCTTACTACCCTGCGGCAATCGGCGAAAGTAGTACCGCTTTCCCTTCTTTCCCACTGCGGCACAAACCCTGCTCCAAGAGCGCTTCCAAGGGGACGCCACGGGATGCAATCGGGATGCAAGGAATCCCCCTTGCAAGTGTGAGGTTGCGTGTGCACTTGGCCACCATACTGGGGGTCACGGATCTACAATGTTGGTGGGTTGCCCATAGAGGGGCCATATCGCTCATCTTGCGGGCATGGGGAGACAAAAAGGAAGCTGGCAAGTAGGTCACGCATAACACAAGCTTGGTATTGCGCACTGTAAAGTTTTCACTGAGGAATGTTACAAAAACCCTTCACACCGCAGAAAGAATGCCAATTTGCTCGAGGCCCCAAAAGATAGTTTCTAGAAAAGTAGTTTCAAATAGAACAAAAGTGCATGATCCTTTCCAGACAGTGCATGTTCCTTGCAGAGGGTTTTCCCACCCCACGACAAATCCGGATGCAGTCCTACTAAATGTTTATTTCTAACTGAAAGAGGTGCTTGTGTCATCTACTGTATCGTTTGTTTATGCTTTCCACATACCCTGAATCGAGCTAAGTGGGTGCTGGGCGTAACTCTTCCAGAATTCTCCTGTTCCCCGACTGGAGAGAGATTGTGCACACGCTCAGAAGCGTCCCTGTTGGCAGATACCGTGAACAAGTGTATGTGTATGGAGCACTTTGAAGAACAGACCTACAGTCGTGCCAAATGTCCAGATGAGTTAGGACAAAGCCTGTCCGACGACTCCGAGGGGCCACCACGCTCAATCCCTGCTAGGCTACACAGACAGCGCCAATCAAAGTAGCCACACGTCCAAAACACAAAATATGGCACAGAAAATGAAGACAAGAACTATGAACTACAAATGAAGCGCTATTGTGCTTACTGAGACTGTCTTACCTTCTTGAGCAATTTTTCTAAGTTGAACACAGACCAAGTAGACCAAATTTGCACCTTATTATGGTAGTCAAGGGGTGATGTTGCAAAAGATTGAGAGTGGCATTCAAGGTCAACTTAAGGGGGACACTACCCAGAAAAAACAATTTCTGCAAAAAAAGTTTATTTTGAAAACTGTCATATTTACATCCACCAACATCTAGAGAGTATTCCCAGAAAGTTTCATTAGTTTACACTGCATAGTTAATTTTTTATAAATTGTTTCCGGTCCACCAAAAGGGTAGAGGTTGGATCATTTTGAACGCATTTTTCTCCATTCCACTTATTGACAGAAATTTCACTTTAGGAAAACTATCAATTTGTTATTACGCAACTTGGATTCATCTTTACGAGTTTTTCTGGGGTGAAATTTTGAAGGGTGACTGCAAAGAAAAAGAAGTGTTCTTTTAAACAGCATAAATGGGACAAATATGTCACAAAACAAATTTTTCTCGAAAAAAATTTTTTTACAGCAATACTTATTGCGCGACTGATTTTAGTTTGCGGCTATTTCGTCAGTTTTAAATCGCGCACCATAAAGTTGGTATTATACGTCAAGGGCTTGCTATATTACGTCACAGAGACTTGCGATAGCAACTCTTCTCAGGGGCTAAGAGATTGATTGACAGCTTAGAACTTGGTTGTTGAACCTTTGTAATATGTTGTAATTTCCTTTTGAGCAGCATATTTTTATAGTTAAAGAATAACCCATGTAATGAGAGTTATCATTATTCTTTACAATAGGTTTACAAGACGGGCACTTCTGTTTGGATTCATACCATAACAAACAAAAGCTTCCCCATTCTTTCCATGGCCGCTGCTGTCTCTGCTCCCGCCTGTCTCGCCTACCTCGACATGTCGTTTCGCCGAAGTGATCAGTGTTTCCTGTTGCCTGTTGACCCAGGTGTTTGAGTGAGACTTCCTGAAGTGAAGTAGTGCGTGTTTAGCAGCTGTCGAAGGTGTTAGTGATAAGAAGCGACGCGGGGATTAGGCTTTCATAGCGCGGTTTGTTATTTTCGTTTTCCTGGAGTGTTCTCCTTGCTTTCGCTTGGACGACACCGGCGGGTGTCGTCCAAGTGCGCCGAAGGCTCGGGAGGCTCAGGCGGTGCACCGTCTTCGTTGCTGGCAGTCGTCCTCCGCGGCGTATCTTCGTATGGTCAAAGACCGAGTTGCTCGCAGCGGCCAAGAAGCTGATGCTTAATTCAGGGTCCATTTTGTGCGCAGTTCGCACAGAACACAGAAGCTACAAAAGGCTGCACCGAAAGTTGAGACGCTGCTTGCGTCGTTCAACTCCGCAGCGCAAGTCAATCCGAGAGCAAATCCAAGAGCGAGGGGCGGGGCCTACCTTCTTCCCCGCGCAAGGCGAAAGAGCGGTAGTTTCAAATGTGGAGAGGCTGTGACTCCGACTAATTATGTCCTGTAGCGTAAATATTGCTAAAAAATATTTTTTCGTGGTAGATTTTTTTTTTTTTTTTTTTGCGACATGTTTGTCCTAAATAGGCTGTTTAAAAAAAACTTTTCTTTGCAGTTACCCTTTAAGGGGAAGATAGCTATGAGCTAGTATTTTTTTATTTTTGTTCTTTTTCATGCTCAAGAACTAAAATTTTGGACACAGGATGGAAATCTAAAAAACAGTATTTGTGCTTATGTGGCTTTTTTGTGATGAAAGACTGTAGAATATAGAAATATAGCTCCAAAGCTATCTGCTCTGAACTGTCCTAAAGCTACGCAGACACAACCACTTTCATCTTTGAACATTTGCAATTTTTTTTTGTACTTCACCCAGGTTCACAAAAGTTTGGCAGAAAGTGTTTCAACATCAACAGAAACAAGCCCTGTAAATGTTATTTAATCAGACAAGTGGTTCAAACATTCACTTTTTTGGGTAGTGTCCCCCCTTAAAGCAGTAACATTAGCAGGGGAGGGAATGATGAACATAATAAACCGACACTCTCGAAAGGCTCACTGCTAGCTTACTTGCCAATTTACACTTTCTTTGGTAAGCAAGTGGCCACCTGCGACAAGACGCTTGAAGAATTACATGTTGAGTTAGACGGGTTTCTGTTAAACACTCAATAATGGAACGCACCGAAACTAGACGTAGTGGAATACACTGCATATAACACTGCAAGGTATTGATAGACTTTCTACAGGGTCTGTTGCTAGAGACAAATATACTGTCAAAGCTTTTGGCTATCTTATTTGGTTCTTGCCCATCTCATGTGTAGCATCGGGTGCCAAACACCAGCTCACATGTCTCTCTACACTTTTCTTAGTAACATATCTCCAGACCTTGTCAAGGAAACAACTGCTGGCTTTTTGTGTGCCTCCCAACATCTGTACTTGTACAGATGCAAATAAGATGATTGACTGATAGATCTTATCTCGGAGACAAGCACCAGAAATGCCAACTCTCAATATCTTTATGAAAGGGAAGAAATTTCTTGCAAGTGCTTTATTTAGCCTACTCTCAGTGTTGTACAATACGACAAATGCCCTTTGTATAAGACCGAGGATGACACCAAAACAGGGCACCAAAATTTAAGAATAGATGAAAAAAAAAAACTAGAAGCAAAGTAGATGAATGCCATTATAGGTTGATACTCTCAACATTGGTAAAACATGAGAAAACTATTATAAAGCAAGCTTTCCTTAATACACTCGCAACGAGCAGAAGGACAAGACTAGACGGCATCGACGAATGGTCCAAATTCCAGGACTGCCCGTCTAGGAATTTGGAGAGTCCCAAGCCGTCCCGAGCGCAACAGGGCACATGCACATGCCTACGGGGTCCTTCTCCCGCAGCACTACCTCCAATGCGCGTGGTGGGCTTCTTTTGCAAGTGCCCAAGCGGCAGCAAACGTTCACGCAGTGTGGGACTGAAAGCTCGATGCCGAGGTGTCACATGCGAGTTTTGAAGGCCGCGCGCAACCGCTAGTTAAGGTGGCATTCGTGCGCGTTTTGTGGAAGCTCGTTTTTGGCAGCCTATTGTTTGTTCTAGGGAAGCGGTTTTGGTGCGACGCACAACTTCCGGAGAACTTGCCGGGCACGGCTTAACCGACCGTGCAAGAGGTTAAGGGGCACCGAATTCCTGAAAAACGTGTTCCCTTAAGCAACGAGATAGAATGTTTTGTCACAAAAGTAAACACTCCCCGAAAAAAAAAAAAAAAAAAAAAAAAAATGTTATTCGCACTATTATTTACCATTCCCAGTCGGGAGCGGTTCCAAGACGTACCCCTCCGTCGGCATGTCGACCCAAAACATTATTTTCAGTGAAAGCCTATTTTTTATATAATACAGAATATATATATATATATATATATATATTTTCCGAGAGTTTGAAGGCCAGTTCACACACTTGCGACTCCTTAGGACCGCATGCCTCAAAACCTCTTAAAATCTCTCTCGACAGAATAAGCTGGCGCCATCTATCGGTAGGGTGGAACACTTTGCAGTCCTGTACATTTCCTATTCTTTCCGCGCACCATTCTTCCTTTCATAGCTCGAAAAACTTTTGTCGATGTTACAAACGACGATTTCTCGTAGATACTAGTAAGCACGCTCAATCTCGCAAGTACCGCCAAACCTTCGCTCCAGCGAAACGCAGCTCCACGGTGGCCCCATAGACGTCTCCGGCGTGCTTTTAAGGCTCTAAGGCAGAGGTGCATAACATGCGGCCAACGGGCCGCATCCGGCTCGCAGGCACTTCCTGTGAGGCCCGCAGACATGACACTGAGATATGCTCAAGACAGCAACCAGTGCGATGATGCCAGACTTTGGAAAACCTGTCTGCTGGTTATTACAAACCTGCATAGTTCCCAATAAACGTTTTTTTGGCCCACGTCATTTTTGTGTTGTGCAGCCCTGCTCCAAGGAGTTTCGAGCATACGAACGGGCCTCGAGAGAAGAGGAGAGAGAGAGGGGGGAAGGCATCCTGACCTCGTCCACCTGTGCCTGGGTCTGCTGTATCCGCTTGGAGGCAGCCTGGTGCTGGGGGTTGGGGGGCTTGGGGCCCCCCTCCTGCTCCGCTGCCCCCGCTCCGCCCGCTGCTCCTGGCTGAGACCTGCGGCAGCGTGGGCAGACGATTATGACTCGCAACACGGCCATTTCGAGCTACTTGAAAAGAGATGTTGCGAAGCGGGTGATGCTCGGTCACAAAAGGAGAATGAGGGGGAGAGAGCAGCAGGGGCAAGGCGCTGCAGTTCGCCGGTCGGTCGTGGCAGTCTTGTCGTGGATGCCCAATCATGTGGCACAAATTAAGAGAATCCAGATACGTCATTGTATAACAAACAAAGTCCTCAAAGTTTTACAAGTTGTAAATGTTGTAGAATAGATCAAAGATAAAGCATCCGCTAGCTTTCACGCTACACTCCTTTGACTGTTCCATAGGGGGCTTGAGTAGAACAGATCAGGGATAAAGCAACCGATAGCTTTTATGCTACGACTCCCTCAACTGTTCCATACATAGGGGTCTTGAGCTTCTACCGTGCAATTTAAGTGCATTCATAAGATCCACGTTCCCAGATGCACAAACCAGAAATTATTTCCCCAAATTTTATTCCAATGCAATAATGATGTTAAAAATAAAGTAAAAAATATTGAGAAAAAAACGTTTTCGAGGGAAGAATGAAAGTTTGCAATTGACTCTTTATGTCGATTAGGGGTTTACTTCCACGGCAGCAACCAGGCATACAAAGGTAAATAGATTTTACTGAAATTTAAGACAATTCAATTTGAGGTTATAGGCAAGCAGCTATGACTTTTGCAAATAGTCAGCTTTGCTTCAGAAAAATATAAGATGAGGCTGACTGTTATTAAGGTTTATTGCCAAGCAAAATATAAGCATGGGGAGAAATGGACAATGATCTCTAGAACATTCTGCCAAACATGATCACTCGCCACAAAGCAGGCGCACGTGTGCCAAATGGGAATGGTCAATTCTCAGGTTGTAGGGAACCCCAGAGGATGTTCTCTGCAAAATGAACTCTGAGATCCCAAAATGGGCATGATAATGAGACTGCTAACCTGGGGTCTTTGAGCAAAAAGCAGTCTTTTCTTTCACAAGATCTACTATCATAACAGTGACATCAGAACATCATTGCCATTTCCACTCAATTGCATATTGTCTCGCATTGATAAAGCGTGTAAATACGCCCGATCTTCGCTTTGTCAGTTTTGTTTCTCAACTCCACTTTGCCGTTAATAGCGGACTGGAATAACCTGCCTAACAGTATTGTGACCCAGATAGATCATACCACATTCATATCGCAACTAAGTAACCATTTGCAACTGCACCAATTTTACTTTTTTTAGTTTATTATTTACATGTTTGAGTGCTGATTTCTGTTTTGACATGCCTTTATGGAACAATGTTTCAATGCCCCCCTAACCCCTTGTGTAATGCCCGTAAGGGTCCTCAAGGCTTAATAAATGATGATAATAGATGAGTATAATGGCCACCCATATCGAAAATCAAAGGAGTGACAGCACAAAGACAGAATGCAAATTGGCATCAATTGACACACCGAGTTATGGGTAGGGTACCATGTTTAAAAAAAAAGAAAAAACACTCAAAGCACTTCCCGGCAATATTTTCAGAAATTCAGATCTGTCCGAAAAACACATAATCGGTATCACTACGAAAAAATCACCTTGGACATTAAGCTCGGTAGGGTTCACCGACTTTCTTGCCAACGTCCGTATAGGACGGTGGGTCGGTCAATACAGCCGTATTTCTGGGTCGTAAGAACCGCCAATTCAAGTGTTGTTTTGTGCCAGCTATTCTAATTTTGAATTTTGTCAATGTCATTTGGTCCTCCTACAGAAAGGAGGAGGCAGTATTTTTTATAACAGCATACAGTATTGTTACTGTCCACCATTAAAAAGCTTTTTTTTTTCTTACACCTTTGTGTTTAAGAAAAGAAACTGGAAGTACTCTAACCAACTGGTTTAAATTGTCGCTACCGATTTTAACGGCAGCGACAAGGAGAAGAGAAAGACGAACACCCAGCCAAATAAGTCACCCGTGAACAAGCGACCGAGCAGGCCGCGAAACGTCTGGCAATTTAAACCAGTTGGTTAGAGTACTTCCAGCTTCTTTTCTTAAAGGGGCCCTGCAATGACTTTTTTACTGGTTTTTAATTTGCACCGAACCTGAGCGCACTGAACATAGTAACTTAATGAAACTTTTCTTTTCTCAAATTTCGCTTTATTTTAAAAGTTATAGGCAAATTAGAATTACAAAAACAAGCAAAAAATAACCTCCTTCATGACGTCGTAGGTCCTGGCTTGAGTGGCCGTGAACTAGAGGAGGGGTAGTGGGCTCATCGTGCGTTCACGGCTGCCGCACTCCGTGTCGACGGCTCGAGAGGGCGCCACTAAAGCATGTTTTGGATAGGCTGTATGAAGTGGGCGGCCAGGGCGGCTCGCATTGCATTTGCTGCGCGATTAAAGACTAATTCGGCATAACACTTCATTGGCCACAAACGACAGCAAACACGGGGTAAAGATCAGTTCAGAACGGCAGCCACTTCGCGCTGCCATACCGCCAAATGGCCAAATCGCCAACCAAGCCCACGCCGAAGGCCTTCGGAACGCTCGGAAGCGGTCGGATGCTCGAGCCGGTATACGATCGCAGCGCCGCCGCATACACCCGGGATTTTTCTACGCTCACCGTTCATCGGGGCCTCATCCCACTAGACCTTTCTAGTATGCGCCGTTTTTTCCGCCGCTTGGTGGCGGGTACGTCGACGGATCATTTCTTGTTTCTGTACTTTACAAACTGCATTTGTTTCTTTTCTGATCTAAAATACTGAACAAAAACTAGTTTCATACATAATTGAAACGATTCGCGACACTTATATTTTGTATCTTGACTAAAAAAAAGCTTTTAGCGGCTCTGACCAGTAGTAAGCCCAGGACCAAAGACGTCACATTTCGCGCGCTTTCGGCAACGTGGGTCGCCCTCGTAGGCTGAGGAGGTTTCCGCGTCGTCCGGTTAAAATATAACGCACTGATATTTAGTTACTCTCTCCATGCCCGCTGGCTTTCCCGAACCCCAAGAGACGTGGAAACCGCAAAAAAGGCAGACGCTTAAATATGATTGCAGGGCCCCTTTAATACTCACCTAACCAGGCAGATTTTGCCGAAATGTTTACGTTTCAGCCTTTGTGCTTGGGTAACGTTTTTCATTGGAAGGTTTGCACAATTGGGAGCGCAATTACACCAAACACTGACCCCTTCTCCCATGAATTTTATCAAGAAACAAGCACACTCTGAAAATATGGAACACAGGTTTCACATGTGCAAGACTGCATCTTATTTACATTGCACCTAAATCACCCAATGGGTATTCAACTATGGGGGCGTATTCATATATCAGACAGCACACATGACGGGATTCCTATTAGGAAAATGTTTCCCACACAGTCCATCTTCTACCCTCCAGAGATGGAAATTTGAAGGTGCCAAATCCAGACCGAACGGAAGGTGCGGTAGGCCAGTTTGGCCAAGTCTGGCATTGTGTTCTTAAACTGGTACGGGGCCCAATGTTAACGCGTTCGAAGAGAAGGGTTTCCTCCTTCTCTGACTTCTAGTTTGGGCCTTTAGCTTGGTCAGGGTTGCAATGCAGTGTTCTCTGGCACAGATTTCTCCAGTCGTAATTCATTGATTTGTGCTTACGAGCTGGTGGAGACGCTCTTCCATTCACAGTGCGACAGCTGTGTGTGTTTGCCCTGAATGTGGCTTCCACCTTATGCAAGCATCGGTGAGTGTCAATGGGTGCAAAATTATCCACGTGCAGAAATTCAATCGCATACCTCCGCTTCATACGCACGGCAATGTCAGACACAATTTTGCCGAACTGCCACTGTGCTGCCATCTGTCACACGGCCACAAAATTTATACCGAATATTGGCGAGAATGGTCACCCGTGGTGTCTTGGGCCAACATAATAAAATAGGAGGCATTACTTTCAGAGCGACCCTCATACTTCCAATGAGTGATGTTACAGCTCTACCTGCAAAACACCTGTACTGTGGCTTCGCAAAAGATTAAGACAGGGTGCAAGCAAGACCTTAAGGATGCATAAATTTTCCCCTCGGGAACTTCTGAAGCGTCCAATCTCACTTTCGCAGGGTATACGATCGAAATTGGACGCAACTGTTAACATCCATTTGCTCCGTCGACAACTAGCTTCAGGTTTGCTCAGTCGGTGGAGCACTCCGCTAGTCTTGGAAGAGTCCTTGGGATTGATTCCCAGATCGGGCAGATTTTTTCAGCGGCCCCCAGTCACCTAAACGGCACAAATTGCGCTCCATTTCAGGTAGAAATGAAATTATTCTTGCACCATATTGCTACTCTCGGAAGGAACAATGTCGGCTATCTCTGCCCGAGAAGAAAGAGCCTAATGATCCAGATAACGCTCCCCAACCTCCATGCTGCCACACCAACACTAGACTTCCAGGGGAAGGGGGGCACAGACCAGCGGCTGTCGTGCCAACTGTTTGCCACTGGACATGCCCGGTGTCCAACCGGGGTAAGGGGAGCTGGTTGGACCCATAGGCATGCACAGCAGGGGAGGGGAGGGGGGGGGGGGGCAAGCACGTTATGACCTCTGCAATTGCTTCGGAGGGGCATAAATTCAGCAACGTTCAAGTTTAGTTTCTATATTTGCACCCCTTTGGAGCCATTAGGGGGCCATAGCATGCTTGGCCACCCTGCTGCGCACGCTTATGGTCGGACCGGGGAGCAGGCTGTGGTCTAACACTATCAAAAAGCGAGAAGCAAACCACCGAACCACTTCTTCGATGTCATACATGTAATAGCACAGAAAAGGTGCAAAACATTTGAAGGCTGCAACCTTTTCGAAAAGGACACCCCGAACACTGAGCATGCGCCATTTGCACTATCGGAACCAATGGTTGCATTTTCAATGACTCGACCATGCACATGTAATCTCTAAAACGTTGTAAAAGTGCAAACCGAACGAGAAACCGTTCACAATCAGTCGACAATTTTCAGCTTGATCCTCGATATTGGGCAAGTACAACCAAAATATTCTCTACAACTGGGCCGCCAAGCAGATATCCAGAGGTCGGGTATGTCGTGTTGTGCAACCGATTAGTCGAATTGATAGCCACTAATCTGCATTTTGCCGGCAAAGTTGGGCGTTTGAGCAGCTTCATTATGATTGGGAACACCATACGAGGCAAGAATGGTGACAGGCACAGGCTCATCACTTTGAACGCAGCAAATTCCATTGGTGACAGTTTGCTCGATCAGCAATATGGCACAGTCCAATTAGAGGAACAATCACCAAACACTGTTCATGGAGATACGAATAAACACTGCTAACCTTTCTCAGCGCCGTCAACTGGCGGCCATGCTGGCGATTAACAGGTTTGTGAAGTGGAGTCACTGAAGAATCGGTCGGGCTTCCAAAATGCTGGTTCTTTTCGAGTCTGCGAGCGGTGTTCCTTGTCTGGTCGCGTAGAACCGCGCTGTCGGCCATAAAAAGCGCATCTAGCTCCAGCGGGAAGAAACGGAAAGCCCTCTCGGACACGTCACTTGGACGATGTTCTCCCGCGGCTTCCCCCGAAAAGGGGTGTGTATGACGGGCGCTTGGGCAGCACACGCGCGGACGTCGATGCCAACGCGATAGCCTTCCCCCGTGGACGCACGGGCTGTCCAAGGCAACTACAAGCAGACGGCGGTGGATGCGCCCACCGTGGCCCCGCTGCAACGCCCGTCCCTCCGGGTCTCAGCACGAAGACACCCAAAAGCGTCGTCGTCGCCCCTAAAACGCGCACCTCTCGACGACGGGGCCGAAGGGAAGGCCTGGGAAGGCTCCGTGCGCGGAGGTGTCCCGCACGCGGGTTTCGCTCGGACAGATCAGCGGTGCGGGCAGCCTGCACCTCGGTATTGCGACAGGAGGTGCGCGAAAACGCGCACCTCCTGTCGTTTGGCCCGTACTCGAGTACGGGCGGGCCGCTTTATCGCCGTCAGGTAGCCTCCCCCACCGCCCACATCGACAGAGACGCAGTGCTGACGGCGTTGCGGGCGGGATCGAATCCGTCGCGGAACAGCGACCCCGACCCGTGGGAAACAGCGCTGCTGCGCTACGTTCTGCCATCTCGGTCGTCGAGGAAGCCAGCGCGACGTGAGCGACGGCAGAGAGTCGGGCCAGCCGTGTCGGTTCCCTGCGCCCTCGAAACAAAATGGAGCTGTTCCGCGGCGGTTCCAGGGCTACCACCGAATCGGCCGGATTCCCGGTCGAACCACGGGCTAATTGTTCTCGAAACGCTAGCCTGGGCCGTTGTCGAACGACCGCCCGCAGGAAAGACCCCGGTTATGAATCATAGCCAGTCGGGCACGCAGGGGAAAAAAAAAGTTCGGGATGGGCAGCAAAGCCGCCGGTGGCTTCGGAGGAAGCCGCGACGATGGACTCCCGTTCTGAGCACTCATTGCCCCTTATATCGGTTCGTTCTGTCACGCCCGGGTTCGCGAGTGAGGAGAAAATAGGACTTACATGTTCCCGTGCCCGGACTTGATTAAATTTAAGGCTTTAAAGGGCAATCAGGATCAATGATGGCGACAGCTTTCTCAATGACGTCATTCATCCGGGGCTGAGATGCGTACGTTGTGAGGGAAATGAACGCTGCGTGGCGCCAGCATCGGGAGGCATCCATGGCTTCGCTGAAATGTTGAATGTGATGCTACGGACAACCGGACAACCGGACATTCTGTGGTGTTCAAAGTGGAGAATTCGCGTGCTCAGCTTCGATCGGTGTTGAATGTGCGCGATCGTTCAGAACGTGACTGCAGTAGCGCCGGACATTTTCCCACGTGCAGTACGGAATCCGACCATTTGAAGTCAGGTCGGAGAAGAGTTGAGCAGAGCCGTTTAATACACGGCTCTGGAGTTGAGCTGGGTCACAGTTGAGCCAGTTGAGCTAATTAGGGATGCCGCGAACCACCCTAGGTTCGAATTCGAAAGGTTTCGATATTTTCGAACCGAACTGATGTTCGAAATCGAAAGGTTTCGATATTTTCGACCGTACGGAGGGAGATTCGAATTCGAAACATTCGCAACTTTCAAAAATCATGGAGTTTCGAATTCGAAAGGTTCGAAGCTTTCACGGGCTCTAAAAGTTCGGGTTCGATTATTTCGAATATTTTTTTACTTGAGTGTTCGAGAAAATTAGAAGATTTCGACCTTTCCTTACTTGAAACTTGAGGAATTCGAATGTTTCGAATTTCTTTGGATCGGAAATTCAAAAAATCGAATGTTTCGAATTCTTATAGACATAAACTTCGATAAATTCGAAGATTTCGAATTTATTTCTACATAAAGTTTGAAAAGGTCGAAGGTTTCGACTCTCTTTTAGGGCTATATTTGAAAAAAAAAAAAAAAAAACAACTTCGAAGGTTTCGAATTTCTTTTAAATCCAAGTGCGCAAAGTTCGAAGTCCGGTTTTCATGTTCCGCCACAGTTTCAGTTTCAAATAATGTTTTCACGCCTCACTGGTTTTCACGAAATCAGGTTTAGAAAAGTTAGGGTGTGATATTTAGACTCCGCGAAGTTGGTCAGGCAATTAAATGAGACGACGAGTGTCCCGGATGTGCTGGAATATTTGCCAGTGCAGAGTGACGTGTGCAGATCAGTAATTGTGACCGCTAGCCTGGGGGAGGGGGGGGGGGGGGGTCTTTAACGTGCGTTACGCAGTAGTGATCACACGAACGCACTGTTTAACGATACTCATCCAGTTCGAACCGGCCAGGGGCAGGCAGGTGGTTGAGGCTCAGAAAAACCTTGAAGCGATCTGGCAAACTGCCTCCCTACCCCCTTGCACGCTGGTAGTAATCCGCTCGAACGCCGCCCGAGTGACGCTGCTACATGATGCAAAATCCTGAGACTGGGAATGAAATTTGAAAAACAAAAAGTGTAAGACAGAAGGAAGGGGACAGGACATCGCCTCATACTCAGTTCTGGGAATGAAATTTGAAAGAAAAAGTGAAAGAAGACAGAAAAAAGAGGACAGGACAACGTCTCAAACTTAGCTCAGGACAACGTCTCAAACTCAACTCAGCTGAAAACTCAGCCCAGTACAACGTCTCAAACTCAACTCAGCTGTCTTTAAGACGTTGTCCTGTCCCCTTTTTTTTCTTTCTTCTTAAACTATTTCTTTCGAATTTTATTCCCAGTCTCAGGATTTTGCATCATAATCAACATACACCAGCTCGCCTGCACCTTGACAATGTTTTAGTTCGTAATCACTTTGGAGGTTTATTTTCCGAGACAAAAGAAACGCCGAGCGAAAAGCACAGAAGCTGACACAACTTGAGGTCGAGGAGCGTTCTATCATACCAGTGGCGTCGGGAGAGGAAAACGGGGGG